>LOEQ01010111.1:0-24467 GCA_001685075.1 Bramus lutescens | reverse complement strand
ATCTATCTATCTATCTATCTATCTATCTATCTATCTATCATCTATCTATTTTTGTTGTGTGACTTTTAATAACTGGTTCTACTTCACTAAGGGCTATAAAGTTATTTATTTTTATATAATCCTAATTTAACTTTGGTAAGTGGTATCTATAGAGAAAAATTTCCATTTATTCTAATTTTTCCAATTTGGTGGAATATGTTTTTGAAGTATGTCCTTAGGGTTTTCTGCAATTTTTCTGTGTTGATTATGTCTCCTTTTTGTTTCTGATTTTCTTAATTTTGATATTGTCTTTCCATCTTTTAGTTCTTTTGGATAAGGGTTTGTCTATCTTGTTGATTGTTTCAAAGAATTAACTCAGTTTCAGTGATTCTTTAAATTGTTCTCTTTGTTTCTATTTTATTGCTTTCAGACCTCAGTTTGATCATTTCATTCTGTCAACTCCTTTTGGGTGTGATTACTTCTTTTTGTTCTAGAGCTTTCAGATATGTTCGTAAGTTAATAGTATGAGCTCTCTTTAATTTTTTTAATGTTGTTACTTAATCCCATGAATTTTCCTCAGCAATACTTTCATTGTATCCCGTAAGTTTGTGCATACTATGTATTTATTTTCATTGAATTCTGGGAAGTCTTTAATTTCTTTATTTATATCTTAACCCATTTTAATTCAGTAGTGAGTTGTTCATTTCCTATGATTCTGTAAACTTTCTGTTGCTATTTTTTATCTAGTTTTAATACAATGTTATCTGATAGAATTCAGTGAGCTATTTCAATTTTCTTGTATCTGTTGAGAGTTACTATGTTTCTGAGTATTTTGTCAATTTTGGAAAATGTTTTATGAGTTGCTGAAGAGAAGGTATTTTTTGTGTTTGAGAGATATGTTTTGTAAATATCTATTAGGTCCATTTGGTTTATAATATCTGTTAGCTCCAGTATTTCTCGGTTTAGGTTATTTTTCCCCTGGATGACCTGTCCATTCATTAGAGTGGGATATTAAAGTCTCCCACTACCATTGTGTGAGGGTCAATATGTGATTGTAACTGTAGTAGTGTTTCTTTAACAAACTTGGATGCCCTTATGTTTTAGGCATCGATGTTAAGAATTGAAATGTTATCTTTGTGGATTTTTCCTTTGATGAGAATGTAGTGTCCTTTTCTATCTCTTTTGATTAGTTTTGGTTTGGAGTCTAGTTTGTTGGACAGTAAAATGGCTATGCCAGATTTATTCTTAGGTCCATTTGTTTAGAATATCTTTTTCCAGCTCTTTCTTTCTTTCTTTCTTTCTTTCTTTCTTTCTTTCTTTCTTTCTTTCNCTTTGGAAGAGCAGGCAATGCTCTTAAACTCTGAGCCATCTCTCCAGCCCCCTTCCAGCTCTTTCTTATAAGGTAATGTTCATCATTGATGTTGAGGTGTGTTTCTTGGATGCAGCAGAAGGATGGATCCACTTTTTCACAGCCATTCTCTTGTTTGTTTGTTTTTTTTTTATTGGAGAATTAAGACAATTGATATTGAGAGACACCAGTGTCTAATGATTGTTTATTCCTATTATTTTCCAATTTTTTTTGACAGTGGTAGTAGTGGTGATGGTGGTGGTGGTTATGATGGTTTCTGTTTATGTGTGTTTCCCTTTTTGGATTTTGCTAGTGGTTGTGACTTTTAAAATGAAGTAAATTCTAAGAAAATTTATAGATACACACTATTCTTTTATAAATATAGAAATTCTTTTATAAATTAAAGAAATATAGAAAGTTTAGATTAAAGAGGATGAAAAGAGTAAAACTTGATGATATAACTTTGGACCTAAATTTCTACAGGAAAAAAGAATGCTCAGAAATTGGATCATCTGCCAGGTATTTGTCATGGTTAGTGAGAGATATCTTAGAGGGAATAACTTATTTCACAGAGGGTAGAGCCATGAGCCATCTAGAATTTTCTCTAGGTTTGAACTCTAACCAAAGAACTTCCTATCACTGCCTTACCATACTTAAAAATTCCTAATGAGTATTGCAACTCATAAACTCTTGTGCCTTCCTTCTCTTATCTTGAACAGAAATATATTTATAACATTTATTCTATAATGTTATCCCTCTGTTGTTTATTATGGATGTCTGTGTAGACATAAGATCTCTTTAGTTACAAAAATCTATGGTTGAGAATTATACTTAAGGATCTTTATGCTAGGGGCCTAATTTACACAAAAACTTCATTTGTGTACTTCTGAATTTTGATCTGATGTTATAATAGAGATACATATTTCAGAATACATTAAAGAATATAAAACACGTGGTTCTCACTTTATGCATTCTTTTATGATTTTTCTTGGATTATTCACCATAGGGGAAGACAAGTGCTGTCCAATGGATGGTCCCAGATGGAATGAGATCATGCTGGCAACAATGTTTCTTTGTAGACATATCCTAATACCACAGTCAAGATACTGGCCTGAGTTTCAGTGTCAGCTGAAGACTTAATTTAGGATATTCTTTAGGAAACACTTCCATGCACTGATTCACCCCTAGCTCTGAGGTAGTAGTGAGATAAGCCACCCATCACTAAGATAAGGAATCAGTTTATAAATATGTCATAAGAGAGCTAGTGTGGACATCAGTGCCAATTTCTTAAATGATTAACTGTGAACATATTTCTTTTATTAAATGTAAGAAAATAATCTTTTTCTTTTCTTGGCATAAGGTGATATTAAAAGGCCTTGCCCTACTGTATTGGATGTTATGGTTTGTCTGAAATGAAAAGGAATTAAAACAACTATCATATCGTTTCCTCTGGCCTGAAAATAGGATACTAAACACTGGAATACTTGGATGTTCCTGGTCTTGGTCCAGGGAATCATATGTAGCAAAGACCTTCAGTGTTTTGTTATGAGTACAGCGAAAAAGGAGCAGTAGAAAGAATTGAAGACTGAATTAGAAGACATGAATAGGGATTTGTATGGTTAGGCATCTCACTGTGGTATCATAGAGTTGTTTCTAACTTTCCTTTACTGAAAGGGCATAAGAAACAGGATCACCAGACAGCGTCAGATAGGGTTGGCACTCCTCATAATGCCTGAAGCTAGAAGAGTTATTCTTACTCATTAAGTTGTACATGAAACACTCATGGATGTTTGCCATATGTCTCTTTAAATCTAATAACTCCAGGTGGCTAGTGGCTAGTTATTAGGATGATATATGCCAAACTCCTTTATCTCTTTTCTTCATGCTTCTTCTTGTACGTACTTGAATATTCGATACTTCATTTCTTGTATTCTATATACTGAGATTATTATTTCCATTAATATTTGAGTCAGTAAGTAAATGAAGAAAAATACTTTCCTTTGACAGAGAACTCATCCTTTTGCCATAATTATTTCCCTAAAGCTAATGCTCAAGAGTTGCCACTTCTGTGGGTGAGATGCTGCATTTTGCACGAGTAGCCAAAGAAGGTAATTTTGGGATAGATCTCTGTGTATCCAGCATGATCTCAGAAGAATAGTTTCCACTCAGTGGTTAGTATTCATTTTCTTGTTTATGACATGGGGGTATGCTCAAGTGGTCTGTGCTTCTTCTCTGGACCCTCCTTTGTAAGTATGAGTTTGTTGGCACACAAAATGCATCAGACTGAGGTCTTTGAAGAGGGCAGATACTTTTGCTTCTGTTTCCTTCTAGTGATGTTCAGCAGTTCACGCTGAAAACATACGCTTCATGTCAGACTGTGAAATACTGTCTTCTAGTTGTACACAGAGAAATTATTAGGTGCAACCTAAATTCTGATTCTGAAGCTTTCAGAGTTTAAGATAACAAAATGTCCTCCTAAAACACGATTAAGTTAAAGTTTGCTTTAAAACACATAAGTGAAAAACTCATGGTGACCAGACATTCATTTTATAAGAACGCTCACCCTTTCATGCATTAAAGTTGTACTAAAATAAGACATAAAGGCTGCGCTTTTAGTGACAAGCAAAATGCATGTCAAAAATATAGACGTATAGAAGGGCATTTATAACCTCTTGAGTCAAGCACATATGGCAAGTAATACTTGCAATGCAAATATTTTGAAATGTCTCTCCCCTTCCCCCTGCCACTGCATAAATGATACTTAAAATTTAGTAACAATCAGAAGTCTATGGAAATGTTGCCAAGCATCAAATACTCAGCTTTGCCTGGACAAAGAAAGTGCTTTAAATACACATTTATTTAAAGACATGGGAAATAAGGAATAAACACACACAGTGAATCTTAAGCCATATACATGACTGGATTAAGAGTTTCCTTGTTATTTTCTTTTATCATCGTGTAAATTATAGTCAAATTTCATACTGAATGTCGACAATTCTCAGGAACCTTAGGTGTAATAACATGGAAAGTTGTTAATAATGCATTTTCTGCTATGCCATAGATTAACAAATATGCAGTTGCATGGCTCAGATTTTATAGCTAGTTGCTCTTAAGGAAATACTTTCAAAATATATAATGCTGTGATCATCAATCTAGAAAGCTAGAAAATTTTTGTAGATTAGTATTTTTGTTTTTAAACTTGTTTTGCAAGTTTTTGCAACATGTGCAAATTTTGCATGGTTTTAAGATTGTTGCAATCTTGTGTTAATGAGAGAGCAATTCTATGGCTTTGTTTCTTCATTGCAATATCTAAGGCAAGAGCAAAATAATATTTAATAGCATGTATATTTAACAAAATGCATCTAATCATGTTTTTATGTATTTAAAAATGAGGATTGAGTGAAAATTATAATTTTATCATTAATAAATTAAATAATTTATATTTTAAAGAACAATATTAACATCAAACTATTAAACACTATTCTTCATGCAGAATATAATACATTTAATTCTCCAGTGGTTCATCTTATATATGTTATAAAAAGAATAAAATATTTAGGATGAATCTGATCTTATAAACTGATAACTATAATAAAAGGTTTATGAAGGAAACACTAGGATGGTAGGGTGGTGAGAATTTAAATTTCAGACAATTTCAGAAATAATGCATAACTTTTGAGCTAAATATTTAAATTTCATTTTTTTGTATCAAATTAACCAATGGGAACTACGAAAATTATTGGGAATACTGTATTTCACTGGTTTGTTTAGGAAATTTCTATATGTCTGGGCATGATACTTGTTTCTATTTTAAATGACTCATCTACTTTCCTTTACCCAGAGGTGTGAGAAGGTAACCATCATCTATTGCATATGTCTTTTGTGCTTCTGCTCACCATTTCATATTGCATTGAATGCTAGCTCCAAATAATGAAGAGTTAGCAAGCCTTGTAAAGACTGTGATAAAATATCCCTAGTGACCTAAGAACTAGAGGTCCAAAGTTACAGCTTCCTTGGCCTCTCTTTAGACAAGTAGCCTTTCTGCACTTGGTAGGACACTTTTATCACATTCCTATATTTGCTCTTCTTCTTTTCTATGAACAAAGAGGCAAAGAGACATTCACCTCTGTAAAATATCTTGGGAACAATTCTCGTTTTCAAGCTTAGGTCTAAGAAGAAATGTACCAGGTGGATACAGTCTTTGTAATTGTCTGTTATTGGGTCTATTAATCAATCCTATGGTCAGAGGACATTCCTATCTCCTGGCAGAAAGAGCCTAAAATGACAGACAGGCAAGAGCAGCTATCATACGTAATTCCAGTAAAGACGTTACTGAGGAAAACATAACAGTGCTTGCTTGTTAAAGGCAAAATGTACTCCAAAGACATTAAATAAGCTTAGTCTGGAAAGGCAGAGTCAGACCTGGTTCTGGCTCCTAGAAATCTAGGGCTCTTTATACTGCATCATTCTATCACAGATATCTTTACTGCATACTATCTTTATCATGCTTGGAATAGAGTAGCTCCTAAGTAAACTTGAATGTCTAATTCATGAATATAAAATTATCTGTGGCTAGAATAACTCAAAATAATCTATTCCATTCTCACCCAGAATTCAATACATTAGTTTCAGAAATTTTAGACTTGCTACCTGTATAAATAAGTATATGAAGATACTCAAGGAATTATGAATAGAATAATACAAATATAACTATTCCAGTTCTCACATAAAAAGTACTATTTCAATTCTTCATTTGAAGTAGTTTTTAAATCTTTAAATTACCAAAATCAATGGATTTTAACAAGATGAGATAGCTAGATGCACTTCTGGCATATAGAGGGGAACTTTCCTGTTGATATGTCTTCTAACAGTCTATGGGGAGGATTCATGCTGCTCTTAGCATGGTCATCAGTCTCTGAGTGTCAAAGGAAACCTGTTTTCTCTCATTGGCTGGCAGCTGCATCTTCCCAGTGGCTCTTTGTGAGGATCAGATGTACTAATTGGTACTATAAGATATCATGTATAATATCCCAGTATATGCCTTTAAGCAGACATGATCCTGAGGGATACTTCACTAAATTGCTGACCCACATGACTTAGCCGAATGTCCTCTTCCTTGCTGACCTGGGACTCCCGCCGGCAGTGATGAGAGGGCAGTGATAAAGTGGGAACAGTATGCCAGATTGGAATCTGTTTTGGACTCCCTCTGGGCATCCAAACAAAGTTTATATTTTCCATGCTTTCCTTTCATATATTCTATCATGTGTCAATAATCTTTTCTCTGTAGAACTAGACAGTAGATAAAATAGGATTTGGGGACTATATAGTATCGTTGTCAGCACTATTATTGTAGCACAGAAACAGTCACAGACAACATGAAAATAAGTAGATGTGTGTGTTCCAGTAAATATTTGTGAAAATACAGTAGTTTGATAAGGTTTAGCATTATTCATGTTGTTATCAATATGTAGATATCAGTACATATTAGTGTTGTGTATATGAATGGCTCTGAGATCTGTATCTACATCATGAAAGATTAAGAAGGGACCACGGTGTGACACGTGGAAGACAAACATAATGATTGAAAGTTTAAAGGACAGACTTCTAGGAGCTAGAAAAGCAGATCTATGCCAAGACTGAAGGGCCTGTAAAGGAAGGGCAGAGAGTGGAGTAACAAAGAAAACAGGCAGAAGAGAGGGAACCATCTTCAGGAAGACCATCATCACTTACAATGAAATACTAGAAAGGAGTTTGGGTCAGATTGCATAGAGCGCTGAGTATTAGATCAGTGAGTGTCGGTTTTTATTTTAAGCATTTGGGAAATGGCAGAGTCTTAGCTCATTTGCAACTGATGGGAGAACATGCCACAATAGGAGCAATTTGATGAAGTGAGGGTTTATTTGGCTTCCACTAATAGGTTTTAGTCTAAGTTTGTAGGGAAGGCAGGGCAGGTCATATTACACCCACTGTCAGAGACAGAGAGCAGTGAATTAGCACATACTTGTGCCCTTTTCCCTCGCTCTTCCTCCCAGTCCCTGGTCCCTCAACTAGGCAAAGGTCCTGCCCACAATCTAGAAGGCTCTTACTACATTGTTAAAAGAACCAAGAGAATCCCTCGCAGACATTCTCGGAGACCCATCTTAATTCCTTGCAAGTGTGCCTAAAAGCTTGCATCCTTGGTTCTAGTGAACATTTACTTCTGGTCATTATAGTCTTGGAAACTGAAGAAAATTGATGTGATTTTTATACTAAGAAGATGAATGTGCAGGATACTTAACATTAGGTTGAGACCAGTGTTAGTGGAACAGCGACTAGAGGAACAATCGGAAAAGACCAAATGAATGAATTAAAGACAGATCAACATATTGCAAAGTAGAAATTAGGATGTATATGTTCTATATTATACAACACAATATGCACAAGATCTTTCTACATATGTATAGATACACTTTTTTAAAAAGAACAAATGAAAAGAAATGGATATAAAACATAACTAAACATCAGAATGATCACATATTGAAAAAAAGGAACAGCTTGTCCAAGAATGAGGCAAGACTAGAAAACTAGGAGACAAGAAACAATATTTAAAGAAAAAAAGGAAGGTCAAGAAGTTAGGCAAAATTCTAAAGAGATGCAGTGAAATTAGCCTTGAACGTATGACTCAAAATACAGGCAGGAAAGCTTGACTGTAGTGGCATGATGTGGCCTCCTCATGTAGAAAGTTCCTAGTTATTAAGGTTTGCATGAATGGAATATATGCCTGAAATTGCTGAGCTCTTTTATAATAAGTTTCCAGATCATCAGCTGGCCAGCAAGGGTCCTCAAGGCCCTGCTGGCAGACAAACAACCACATCTCACCTGATGTGGTTTCACTCAGACGGGGCTAGTCATCTAGAATCCTTATTGCCCTGGCTGGGGGAAAGACATCCAAGGCTACTTGAGTCATGAAGCAGGTGGTCCTCATTATGGTAAGGAAATATGTGGTGGAGAAATGGGTGATAAAGGGAAGCTCAATGGTTTATGTGCTGTAGAAAGTTGCAGAAAGGAAGAAATGAAGATGTTGAGGGGTGGGCTGATGTTAGAGATCTGCTTGCCACCTGGGGCTATGGTGATGTACCAACTGGGATTTGCCAAAGATCATGTCCAGGTCCCTGGTCTTACAGTAGCCAGTTTCTGTGTTGATATCCTTGTCTCCTTTGCCATGGCTATCAAGTGCTATGCTGATTCCAGTGGTCTCGGCCACCTCCTGGGGCCATGCTGCTGCTGGGGCCATGTCAATTTGTGTAGCCTTAGTTGCCACCTGGAACCATGGTGACAAACAGGCCCACACTGCTGCCAAGGACCATCTCTGGGACCATGGTCTTACCTTAGCTGAGGTTATGTTGATGTCCCTGGCCCATGTTGCCACCAAAGGCCATGTGAAGCCTTGGGTCTGAGTCACAATCTATAGTATTGGTGTCCAGTAAACATGCTGCTGCCAGAGCCATCCTGATCTGAGTCTCCAGGGCTACCACCTGGCACTAAGACATTGACCAGGCTGAGCTGCGGCCTGGGGCCATGTTTGGTGGGGTACCTGTTGATGTCTGTGGCCCAGGTTGCCACTTGGGCCCACACAGAAGCCCAGGATCTGGGCTGGAGCCTGTGGTTTGCTTGGAGTCTGGGGGCCATGCTAGAGCAGGGGCCGTACAGATCTGTGTGGCCTGTACTGCCATTCAGAGAAATGGTGTCTTCTGGGGCCAGGTTGCTTGCGAGGGCCATATCTGGATCAATGGCCCTATAGTGATCAGGGTCTAGATGTATGTGGCTGCTTTAGCCACTGAGAACCAGAGCATGCCCAGTGTCAGATCAGTCACCTGAATTTAGGATGGTGTTCAAGGGCTAGGATCCATCTAGATCTGAGTGGTCTGGCCTGCTACTCATTGCCCTGGTGACATCAGGGCCAGAGCTACATTTGAGGGCCAGGTCTGGGTTGATGGTCCTACTGCAGCCAGGGTCTGTGCTGATGTCTGAGGCTCTTGTTACCATTGAAGGTCATGCAGACACCTGAGATGGGGGCAATGTTAGTGTCTGACAGACATACTGTAGCTGGGCCAGTGGTAACATTCAGATCCAGCTGCTGTGGTCCTACCGCAGCTGTGATCTGTGCTTAAGTCCGACCGGTGTTGCTGCCAAAGGTCACATAGAAACCCAGGGTTGGGGGAGCAACCTGAGGCTTTGGTTGTGTCCAGTAGCCATGAGGCCATCAGAACCATCCCAACCTGAGTTTCCATTGCTTCCACCCAGAACCAGGATGTTACCTAGCCCAAGCTGCTGCAAACGGCCATGTCTGGGTCCATGGTCCAGCTGCAGCTGGGGTTTGTGCTGATGTCTATGACCCATGACACCTCAGAGGGCTCACAGAAACTATGAGAGATGAAATCAGAGGGCCATGCTGGGCCAGCCTGCCCTTCGCTGTAGCAAGAGAGCTGCCTTTGCACTCAGGAGAGATGGCCTCAACCTTCACAGTGAGAGTGAACTGATCCTGATAACACGGGTGTAGGGTGTAGGAGAGCTGACTCCACCTCCTTGCCTGAGGCAGGTGGCCGCAGTGGCATGGACTGACCAGCTCAGCTACCACCCAGGCCCACAGCCTGGCCATGGGTTGACCCACCCTAGCAACAACCCCCATCTAGGACCTGCTGGAGCTCATGAAGGACTGTTCCTGTGGAACGATATTCTCAGGAACTCCAAGCCTCAGGGTGGCCACAGGATATTCCAGGGTGAGGATCCAGTGATAATGGCATATCAGAAATCAGAGACCTTGAACCAGACCAGTGACCCATTGCAATGAACATTTGCTAGTAAAACTGATAGGGTGTAAGGAAGAATTGTTGGAGAGGCAGGAAAGAAGAGAAGCAAAAAGATTTTTTTGTTGTTTTTTTCTTTTTGTAGTTTGTTTTCTTCTTTTTTTAAATTTTTCTTGCTTGCTTGTTTACTTTGTTTTTTCCTTGGGGGGCACTGTAGAGATGAGGGAAGGACATGGGGGGATGGGGCGGTGAACAGAATTGGGGTGCATGATGTGAAACTCCCAAATAATCAATGAAGCTAAATTTTAAAAAGTGACTTGATCATCACTTAAAGAGACAAAGAAGAAATTGTACCACCAGTCTTCTGGGGCAGCAAAAGAAAAGCAACCGGTGTGTAGTTTTTACAAAAGGAGACACACAGGCGAACAGAAGAATAAAAATGGCAGGGAGCTTTGCAGGTACAGTTAAGTCATGTGTTTCATGTAACACATTTTCATTAAAGTCAGTAGCCATTGTTTCAGAGATGAATGGGTGTCTCCTGGCTTAAACGGCACTACATTTCATTACAGATTGTGATCAAATGATGTAAAATTGTAAAAGCTGCATAACTCTCAATCATGTTTAATGTACTGAGGCATATGTTTTGATAAAGAACAAAAAGATTTCTAAGTCATAGATCTCAGAGACACTACCAGACATGTGCATCAGAGACTGGGTTGAATTTTCAAAATGAAAACTTTGTTTTTAATTATAAATCATTGATAATACCGTTTGATAATCAAGTTCAATTATAAGTAATACAGACATTAATATTTGCCAAGTGACAAAAGCCATTTCTTTTTTATTGAAAATATATTCTTCTCTCATGAACTGTATCCCAACCCAGTTTGCCATCACACCCCTCTTCCCAGCTCCCTGTCACCTCCTCTCTCCTCCAGCTGTACGTCTTCCGTTTCCGTTCAGAAAGAGCACGCCTCCTAAAGATGACAGCCAGACATGACCGGACAAGATACAAGAAGACAGTGCAAAAGCCCTCATATTGATGCTGGACAAGGTAATCCAATAGGAGGAAAAGAGTCACAAGAGCAAGCAAAAGAAATGCACCTGTTCCCCACGGTTAGGAGTCCCACAAAATCACCAAGCATTTCTTAATGAAGGTTAATAGACAAAAAAATCAACTTGTCCATGTTTATAAAGAGATGATGAAAATTATTGCTGTTCTTTGTCTTAAATGAAGCTTTTTACAAATACGAAGAAAACATACTGTTTTGAGAGCCAAGTACAGTGATATATGCTTGCAATACAGCAGCTTAGACAGTGGAGGAAGTTTGCGATTTCAAGGCCAGCCTGGAAGATAGGGTGAGAGCTCCTTTAAATAATGAAGGAAGATGATGAGAAGGAAGGAAGGAAGGTATGTCCCTACAGTTTAAAAGTTCTGAATGTGTGAAGTTGAATGCAGGGAGGAATACAAGAGCTGCCCAGGATTTATCTACGCAAAAATAAGAAGTTATGCAAATTGTAAGAAACACAGGTGATGGATGACTCCAAGGAAAGAGCTTCTTCCAGACACAACAGGACTGACACACATATAGACTCACAGACACTGTGAAAGCACTCACAAGACCCGCACAAGTTTAAGCCAGACAAAATCCCAACATGGAGAAATGGAAGCAGACATAAAGTTCCACCCCTAAAGAAGAAGCTATATGCAAGTGATAGTTGCTTGGAGAGGGAAAAGCAGTTTTTTCCTTCAGTGGAATAACGCTAGGTATTTCAATCACACTCCATGGTAGGCCTAGAGTAGTTGGCCAACACAAAACAGACCCCACAGTAGTGTGATGTGTGTGTATGTGTGTGTATGTGTATATGTATGTGTGTGTATGACAGAGAGAGAGAGAGAGAGAGAGAGAGAGAGAGAGAGAGAGAGAGAGATTTGGTTTCATTGATTTTGTAAGAAACAGGAAGTTGGATTGGTAGAAAAGAGGAGAACCTTGGAGAAGTTGAGGAAGGTGAAAGAATATATGAAAATTTTAAAAAAATAAAGTTTTAAAGAAAAGATGAGTTTTTGGAACTGAACTTCCCTTTATTAATATGCATTGTTATCGTGAACCTGAGTGTGTGTTTTAGGGAGTAACAACTGGAATGGAGTTTAATTATACTATGTAATACAAGTATGACTTTTAATTTCTAAATAAAAACAGAAGGCAGAAACATGGACTAAGTACAGTACAAACTGATTTTGCAGAAGCCTGAAGCAGAGGTAAGCAGATCTCTGTGAGTTCCAGGCCAACTAGGGATGAATAAAAATGAGACCATGTCTTAGGAAAGAAAAATAAATGAGGAGGTGGGGGAGGAGAAGGATAAGAAAGGGAAGAAATAATGAAGGCAAAAAATCTATAGAAATAAAAGGAAATCCATTGTTGAATTGGAGATCCATTTAATAGAGACATACATCAAAACATTCCTCTGGAACTATATTCTATAAACTATGAAAATTACCACATTCTTGATAGATTAGATTTCTTGTCAAAATAGAAGGGAGAATAAGGTTTTTTTGATGAGCATAGTGTGCAGCCTGGCAGGATCTCTAAATATTGATGAAGGAATGGTGCTAATTCCATTCTGTGAGATGCATCTTCTTTGTTTTTTTTTTATTGAAATTCATGCAAATCCCAAAGAATTCTACTAGATTAAAAAATCCAGGCATGGTACAATTAGCACAGATATGCATAGTCCTCTCTCATGACAAAAAATATAAAATCATATCACTCAATCATCACACAACTCATAAAATTCAGACATTCTTCAAAAGACAAAGTATATTTCACATTTCATATTATTAGTTGAGACAAAGTCTCAATCATTTTGGATTATCATGAGCCAAATTCTGAATGAAATAAAATATTCAACATTTATAACTTAGAGAAGTTTGAAAAAGGGCAAACCCAAATCCTTAAGATAATTTTTTGGGGGGAGCCTGCTAATTTTTCTTTATATATATTCAAGCTCTTAATTGAATTCTTACTTATCTTAATCAGATATCAAAGTTAGCCATCCCATATGCAATTCAAGGAAGTTTCAGTAAAATTGAGTAGTTTTTCTGAGATAAAGATTCAACTAAATTTTGAATAATATATTGTAGTAACTTTCTGTAAATATAAGCTATAACTATCTAAGCAAGTATTGGTATTATGAACCTAGAATAGGAAAGCTATTAGAAGCAAAATAGCTCAAGTCAGTTGTGGATATATTTTGCTTCTTTGAACCTATCTTCTGGTTTTGTGGAGGTCTTATTTTTAGAAGAATATTCAAAGGGAAAATACACTTAGTAAAATAGAAACTGTTCAAATATGGATGGATGCCCATCTTTACTAGCAGATTGGAGATGAATATGAGCAGGAACAGAACATGAAAATGGGATGTAGGGGGGCACATGATTATTTCAAGTTAAGGAAATAATGTACAATGGTGAGGATAAGAGCTGTGAGAGACCTTGGGAATAAACAAGTGCAAATGTGGACTGAAGTATTGTGTCTCCTACCTAATGTAACAAAAAATGCTTGTGCATTTGTCAGCACAATGAACTGACGAGTAATTTTCTCCAGGGAGTTCTGGGTATACATACTATAGTGTATAGCATGGTACATGACCTATACTGGATCTACCAACCAAAGAACATATGCTAAAATGTATCTACCCTGTTACATTAACTTTACTACAAAGCCCAACTCCATTCAAGTAAACTATTATGTTATATTATATTAGATTATACACACATGCATATATATGTATACACACACTATATATATATATATAGAGAGAGAGAGAGACAGAGAGACAGAGAGTACACTATTCAGAAGACAGAAAAATGGAAGAAACAGTGCAGCTTCTGCTTTTCCTTACTCTAACTCTCACTGTTGTCTCAAGTTTAATGTTAGCCATGTGATGTGCAAGGACTAGAAAAGCAAGCACCCACAACAAAACAATGAACAATGTTATATATGTCACACCCTGGGGAGAGTCACCCCCAGTTTAAAACTTAAGCAATTTTACACAACATAGTTTTTTTTATCAAATGTGGAAAATATAGTCTTTGGGCTGAGATCATGTTCAACTTCTTGAATTTTTCTTAGTGTGTAATTTGGCTGAGCATCGAATTAAGGGCAGCTTCATTAATAACTACAGCCATCACTTGCAGTCTTTCAGGTAGTTATGCCAAATGTATTTACATATAAAAGTGATTAGCCTTAGTTTCTATGGGGCTATGGAAATGTACATTGCTGACTGTAACTATTAAGACCAGCACTGCATTGGGGTAGAATGATTCAGAACTAAGAATAAAACTTGGAAGTCTGTTTCAGTGACCAAAGGCAAATGTTACTGTTATCCCTAACTTCATAATATCTTTAGCAAATGAAGACTTTATTACTAAAATACATTGTCTTGCCATTTTGGACAGTGGAAAACATCAATCTTTGCCTCAACCTTCTACTCACTTTACTTAGGAGAAGGCAATGAGGAAAATGACAGAACTGATTAGAAAACTAACTGGTGCTTGCATACAAGTGGCCTCTTTCTGCGAAGAAATGGCTGCATTAATTGCCACTGTTCAAAGAATGTCATGAAGCCAGTTAAAGTGCTTTGTGCAATTTTCCAATCACCCCTTCTGAGTGTATAGTTTCTCTGTATGTTCAAATTCCAAAAGGCTATCAGGATATATTTGCTATCTGGAAATTTATTACATGCTGTAGGAATTCCTACTGCCAATATCCTTTAAGTACCCACCCACTTGGGTGTGACCTCTTATACTATATGTGCCAATGTAAAGCGTGCAACCAGCCTCTTTTCCGGCTGCGGGAATTGGTTGCTGTTCCCTGTTTCAGCAAAGGATTGTGATCTGTGAGTCTACCCCTAAATGAATAACCCTCTATTATATTCAATTCTGATCTAGTGTGGGATTTCTTTTAAGAGTCCTTCTTCAATTACATGTGAAAATATTTTTATTTTTTTGATTCACCCATGCTCTCATCCAATTTTATGTCCTTTGTGAGAATTCTAAACTATGAAGATACCCAGCCCATGAGCATTGCAATGGCTCCGTGAAAATGCATGTTTCATGAATAAAAAGTTATTAAAGTTAGCATAAATTTTAAATGCTATTATCAGTATTTAAACCTGATTGACCATTTTGATTTTGTCACTTATAGGAGTCCTTTGACTTTTATTACCTTTAAAAGTTTCAGGGATCTATTTTTATTATATTGAGCTTATGATGTTTTTCTCAACATTGTTTATTTACCATAAGAAGAATAACATCTCATACATTATTTTGCCTAGTGATATAATTAAATTTATTGAGTTTTGTTCCTTCTTTGTCTTTGTAGTGGATGAGAAATGACTTATCAGAAAAAGTAAGAAAGATCCTTGTTTGTTAAATAATTATATAATGAGTCAACTTTTGTTAATATTTTCAATTTTTATTGTCTCCTCTATAATATTTGAAAGTAGGATAGTGGTACACTCCAAAGAGGGGAAAAAGTCTACTTTTATGGTATTGATACTAGGCAATCTGTTTCTTTCATTTAAATTTGAAATACATTAATTATATTCACAGTCAAAAAGCAGCAGTTGTAAACAGGAGACCAATATTATTTTTCCCCATAACACTGACAACTACTGCACACATATTTTACAACATAATATATCAAACTATGCATTTTTATAATTTTTGTTGTAGATAATATCATTATAGAAAACAGGTATACACTCAAATACACTGTTGTTCAAATAGTTTTATACAAAACACATCCATATGAATCATACTTGTGCGCATGTTCATAGGTATCAATTAACATTATCAGTTTATTTCTAATTTATAGTCAATAGAGACCCTAATAAAGCAAACATGTTTACTGCAAAGCATGGATCAGACAGCTATGCTAACTGAGAGGACTAAAAGAACTGACAGGTCAGCGAGAAAGAACAGTCCAGAGTCTATTGAGGTCATGTCTACTTGAGTGACTATGACTTCCAGACACTGATTTCTGTGTAAATTGTATTTCTGATACTTATAACTTGCTGTTTTTAGAGGAATTTAAATGACTCTATGCATAGAGATTCTGATTTATACCTGAGTACTTATACTTTTGCAAATCATATCTAAAACCCCCTTAAATTCTGGTATTTCACTGCACGTGTTTTAATACTAAAGCAACTTATTTATAAACTAGCCATGTGCCCGTGCCATCACTATGCTTGCTTATCGGTTTCACATGCCATGAAATTTTCTGAGAGGAAGGGTTCATATTCCTCTTTTCCCATCCTTGTCTTTGTCAGTGTAAAGTTGATGTGGATAGTAATGAGGGCATGCTGGCTTAGTTCCTAGTCTTAGGTGGAAATGTCTTGGTTTGCTAGACATGATGCTGTTTTAATTTTGCCTATTCATGTTTATTATTTATTTGGATAAGTTGGTATAAAGTCGGGACAGAGTTTACTATACAGACCAGCCTGACCTTGAGCATCCTGTATAGGCCTGATTTCACATCTAAGAGCCTCCTGGCTCAGCCTTCCTAGTGCTGAGATTATAGCAATGTGCTACCATACCTGCCTAAAACTACATTTTATTAGTGCTTTGATGAGAGTTATCATGAATGGGTGAAGGGGTTTTACCAAGCATTTCTCCATCAATAGATTCCTTTTCTTCAATTATCTATTGATTTCATAGTATAATTTGATTTTAAAAGTTCAGTCAGTTATCTGAGTATAAATCCAAATTGATTAAAGCATATAGTCTTTTTGCTAATGTTTTATTAGGTAATTTTATTTCTACGTTAGTAAGAGGCATATGTCTGGTTTTTCTATCTTGTAATACCTATTCTTAGTTTGGGTATTAAAATAAGCCACAAAAAGTTTGATTTTACTTTCTGGAAGAGTGTGTATAATAATTGAAGAAGAATTGAAAAAAATCAAAAATATCTTGAAATAAGTTGTTGGGTCCTATTGAGGTCCTATGCACCCTAAGTGCTTGAATGAATTCACCAAGGAACTCATCTAGAAGCTTGTGCTTTCATTTGGATCAGGTTATTAAATGTCAACTTAATTTCTTCACTGTACAGTGTATTAACATTCATTACATGGAATCTGTTATGATGGCCTTTTTGTAATTGTGATGTGGGAAAATTATTGTTCTTTTCTTCCTGGGGCAGCCTGAGTAGAGGTTGATCATATTTCTTGATATTTTAAAATTTTTATAATTAAGTTATTTATTTTACTCATACGTATGTGCATGTGCTGACTGTGTGTACCACATGTGTGCTGGTGCTCTTGAAGGCCAGAAGGGAGTGCTGAATCCATTGTAGCTAGGGTTACATGTGGTGACTTGAACCAAACTTGAGTCATCTGCAAGAACAGCAAGTGTTCCTTTATTTTTATTCTTATTATATTTCTATTATTTAAAACTACTTTTGAATTCAAATATATTTTGATAATGTTCTCCCCTCCCCCAAGTCCTTCTAGGTCTTCTTCACTCAACATTAAGTTTTTTCTTAGAAAACCAACAGAAGCCCTATACAACAAAACCACCCAAAACCAAGAAAACACAATACCACTTCCCACAAAAAAGAAAAAAAAAACAGGAAAAGAAACACAGGAATTACCAAAGAAAACAGGAACAACAAATTATACTCAAATAGAAGCACATTAAAAAACTACAGAGTCCAATTATATGTTGGTGAGCTACTCTTGAACATGAGATCTGTTTTGATATAACTAGTATCATTCTATTAAAGAAAACTGATTTTTCCTTTCCCAACAGATATAAGTGACTGTTTAGTCGTTAACTTTTACCCTACTGGCTAAGTATTAATTAATTAATTCATTCATTTTTTAACACAATATAACAAAATAAAATAGAAACAAAACCTACTACATCAAAGTTTCACAGAAGGTTAAAGAATTGGGGACTCATTTATTTGTATACTCAAGAATCCCATAAAACACTAAAGTGGACGAGAGAGAGAGAGAGAGAGAGAGAGAGAGAGAGAGAGAGAGGACCTGGTGCAGAGCAGCGTAGACCTTGTGCATGCCTCTTTAGTCTCTTGGGTGCATGTGAGCTTTGTTTATGTTGATTTAGAGGACCTTGTTTCCTTGGTGCCCTTCGTCCCTTCTGGCTCTTTCACTCTACCTTCTCTTCTGCAGGGTTCCCTGAATTCTGAGAGGAAGAATTTAATGGAGACAGCCCATGTAGGGATGAGTGTTCCAAGGTCTCTCACTCTCTGTGTCATGTCTGACTGTGGGTCTCCATATTTGTTCACACCTTCAGCAAGTGTTCTTAACCTCTGAGTCAAATTTCTGGTTCCCACATGTATTTATCTTAAAGGAACAACTTCTTTAAATGTCATTAATTTTTATGTCTTGGCATCTTGTTTGTAATTCCATTGATATCTGTTGAATTTCTTATTTTTTCTTTTGTCTGCAATAGTACTAAAGTCTGTTTTTTAATCCACCTTAGATTATTGACTTTAGAACTTTATTTATTAAAAACATTCATTTGAGCATCCTCTTAATACACATTTTCATCATATTACACATAGTGGGGAAAATTGTTTCATTTTTACTTAGTAGTAACTAACTTTCATTTAAGGTTCTTTTATCCTGTGAGTTTTATAGGAATATGATATTCAAATGTAAGTGTTTAGAATATTTTGCTCTCTTTCTTGACTTTTTAATCATTTAAAAACATTATTTGTATCACATCTGTTTTCAATTTGTTCATTTGTTAAGGTATGCAATCTAGCATGCTGTTATCTTGGTTAAAATTCTCTTTGAGTTTACTGAAAGTACTTATTTTTGCAAATAATAAGTTGGATGGAGATGTGGGATTTCCTTCTGTAAGCTGTGAATACCATTGGTTAATAAAGAAACTGTCTTAGGTCTGCACAGGGCAGAATAGAGGTAGGCAGCGAAAACTAAGCTGAATGCTGGAAGAAAGAAGGTGGAGTCACAAGATGCCATGTAGCCACCAGAGGGGAACAACACGAGCTGCCAGCTGCAATCTTGCCTGTAGGCCATAAACTTAGTGGTAAAATATAAAATAATGTAAATGGGCTAATTCTAGATGTAAGAGCTAGCTAGCAATATGCTTAAACTATTGGTCAAACATCATTGCAACTAATACAGTTCTATGTGATTATTTCTGGGCTGAGCAGCTTGGAACAAACAAGTGGCCTTCTACTACAGGATGGAAGATCTGATAAATAAAAATCAGAATTAGTCTATTGCTTAGTGGTTTTTGGTCAATTACATACTTGGTGATTTTCTTCATGCTTGGTCTATTAATAATAAAAGGGGGTGTGATATCCCAACTGTAGTATAAAAATGAGTTCATGAATTTCTGTGGGAATTTAATTAGTGTTTGTTTCATACCATATTTTGATATACTCTTGTATGACAAAATGCATTAGTACTATGTTTTGTTTGACAGTTGAATTTCTCATCATTACGTAATGACTCTCACCTCTTTGGCAAGTTTTCTTGTTCTAAGCTCTATTTTGTCCAAGATTAATGTAATATCTCTAATGTCTCCTGATTAATTTTATTATGATATACTGATTTCCATACTTTGAACTGCTTGTAAAGTACATTTACATTGAGTTATTCTTGTACAACCAATAGTTGAGTCTTATTTTTATCAATCTTCTCTGACAATCTCTGCTATTAGTTTTTTATATTTAAAAAATTCAATTTGAAAATAATCAGTTACATCATTGAAATATATTTTAGCTGTTTGTTTCTTTATGTTTCTTGGTTTCACTTTTCTTCATCCTTTTCTAATTTTATTTGTTTTCTTTTGTTGGAGTTTCCTGAAGTAGCTCTGCCTAGCTTAGATCATGTTATTCCTTCCTCAGCCTCCCAAGTTCTGTGATTACAGGTGCATGTTACCCTGACTATTTTGGGTTCCATATTTTCAACTACATGTTTTCATTCCTTTCATTTTATCTAAAATTTGTTTATGTTGAAATTTTTACAGTGGTTTTACTAACTAACTGCAGTACTTCCTCTGTAGAGCACATGCTTTGTCCCTGATTTCTTTTTGTTTCTGATGACATTTGTGTCAATCATATCATTTTTCCTTGGTCTACCTATCCAATTCATTATGATTCTTACTTTAAACAAGTATTGTTTTCAAATCCTATTATTTCTTTTGTTTTTAATTAGCACAAACACATTTATTTATCTATTTATTTACTAACGGGTGATTTGAATGAAATCGGCCCTAGAAATGGGTTATATGTAAAGTATTTGTGGTAAACATGATTGAACAAAGTAATAAAAAGTGAAATGATATCAAAGAAGCAACATGGATATTTTCAATTTATTCATTGATCTCAGCTTGTTGGTTCTGTCCTGGGTGTTGACAAAATCCTTAGTGTGCTTTTCATAAACCTGAGTATGGATGATGTTGTGGATAGCACAATCCCCTGCTAACTTCCCAACCTTTATTTTGCTTTTTATTTTACTTTCTTCCCCATCTCACCACTAGTGTTGAACCAAGACACTATCTGTTGATATACAGATCCTCTGAGGTTTATGCCTCCTGCTGTAGTTCCATGAAATGGATTTCCCAGAGTTCAACTCTTCTTTCCTAAGTGCCCTTAGTTTTGATGGTGATGTCATCACCATTACAAGTAAAAATCTAGTCTGTTTTGGCCATTGTGCTTAATTGGAAGAACCATCTACTTTGTTCATGTACTCTCCAGTATTTCAGGAAAACTTCCATAATGAGAACACTGCAGGGGCTCATCTAGAACACTAAAAATGATTGTTCCAGGATGGGACTCACATTCTAGTCCTAAAAAGACTGAGAAACAGTGGATAGACAGGCAGACCAATCTTACTGGAAGGTGACATGGAAGTCGAAGATTACACCACTAAAAGGGGGCATAGTCAAAAGTACTAAATGATGCAGAAAGGAAATTCAGCTGAGTTCTAAGAAGAAAAATTGAATTTAACTATAAATTGATCACATTGTCAAGTGTTCACTGCCTTTTGGAGACACTCACCACATCCAAGTATGTTGTAGAAGAAACACATTTGGAAAACAATGGGAAGCATCTGAAGGAGACAAAAGGCCCAAATGGGAGAGAAACAGGAAATTGACATGTCCTGAATGAGGCCATCAGAGGTGCTGCAATGAAGGCACATGACAAAAGATAAATAAACAGAAAAATCCTTGAGAATCCAGCTGGTTAGCAGCAAAGGTATTTCCCTCAGAAAGAAATAGCTTCTATGAATTCAGAATACAAAGGGAAGAGTAGACAAACATAGTCATCTTTTTCAGTGGATTAGATGCAGTTTGGAAACTGACTTGATCACTTTCATTTTTTGCTGTGAGGAAGCATGCTTCTGACAGGGAGGAACTGAGTAGTAGGCTGGAGGAGGTGGATTGGCTCTAAAAGGTAAGTTTGAGGTTGCTGCCATGATATCAGAAGGAGAGGTCTTTGACAGCATTTGGCAGCTTCTGTCACTGTCGCGAATAAGCTCCCATGCTTTATCCTCTTTAAATTCCAACTTTAATCCCCTTTGACAGCTTGACTCTTAAGGACATTGTCATAAGTCTGACATCTGGGGTAGTACCTAATAATGGCTACCTCTGGATGTTCAGACAATGTGTATTCTTCTCACCTGACATGTAAGCTGGACATGGCAACTTGCTTATGACATTGATAGAAAGCTAAACGTATATTACTCCTTCTGAGCTTACCTAGTAAAAGAAATGTCTTCCATCTAGTTTACATGGTAAAACCAATTGTCATGTTTTTAACTGCTCTGAGAGATTTCCATGGCAAGGAATGAAGAGAGGGGTCTTTGGCTAGTATTTGGTGGGAAAGTGACGTCTTCAGTTCATCATTTATGTGACCTTGAATATTGACACTCTCCTGATAACAAAGTATCTATGTGGATCTTTGCCCAGTTGGAGCTAAGATAGCAACTCAATCCAACAACTTGATTGCACCCTTTTGAGAGAAGAGCTGGGAGAGCTGAAGGGCCCAGCTAAGCTTGTTCTGGCTTTGAATTCACTTCAACACGATGAATACTGCCCTTAAGCTACCATGCTTCGAGGTAACTTGTCAGGTAGCTGTGGGTAGTTATTACAGATATCCTACCCTTTCTTCTGTATATATCTCTCATGAGATCCCAAAGATAGCAAAATATGTGTATGGAGAGTTTATGGCAGTTTCTGAATAGAAAGAATCTGCCATAAATGTAGATGCTTCCACTATTGGATCCAATTCTTATTCAGTAGTTAGGAAATCTGTTTAATTTTTTTTTCAGTTTCGGTTTGGCTATTGTTGGCTGGTCATGCATACAGGGAAAGATTTAAATTGGATCTCTTTTCTCTTTCTGGGATACGGGATAACCAAACAACAACCTATTCTCCAGTCTTCAATAAGATTTGTGTTGCTTTGTTGCCAGTAAAATAAAGACTCTCAATTTTTTTAAAGGTAAATTTCACCTTTAGTTTTTTTTTTCCCTCAGTTAAGTATCTGAAAGTGGTCTTTTCAAATTAAGTCACATCCTAAAGAGAACGTAAGGATTGAGCAATAGACCATGAGATACGATTTCCAGACATGAGGTCTACAAATATATAAAGGGTTCCCTTGGCTTTGGCAAAGGCCCAGTAGCAAACATCACCACTTCCCACAATATGGCTTTCTTATCTCTTCAAACTGAAGAGAAACGTCTCCATGAAAGCACACAGTGTACCAACAATGGAGTCTGCTCACAAGTTTTTGTGCTTATTTCATTTCTATTGAGGTGAAGAGTCAGCAAATTGAAGAGAAAATTTGTCAGGTATGACAACTAAGGTGTCTCCATTCTTATAAAACTGTATTGTATGTCAGCTTAGGCCTTTGCTCTGAACAGTTTATAACATATTGGATGTGATACAATGGGCAAAACAGAAGACAAAGGGGAGGCCATTTTCAAGTAAGATAGTAATTATTGGGAAACTAATCATCCATGCTTTGTTACATGTAAGCCTGATTTGTGTCCTAGTATGAAAATGCTGGACATGGTGAGTGAAACCCATTTTTTTTTCTGGATCTTTTACCATGACCTGCATCCTATGCTGAAACATAAAGATGGTAAGAATGAACACTATTCATATCTGAACTAATATAACAAAAGGCTAAGTTCAAAACTATGTCTGAATCCCAGTCAACAGCTATCACGAGCTTGTGAGTACAGAATGTAAATCAGGGTTGCCTAGTGGGCAGCATCAGTGTGCATAGGCTGGTAGTCCCAAATCTCTAGGCAATTAGAGATACTTAATCACACAATCCATATCATATTAGTTCTGTTTTAGTTGTTATCAGTCATTTCCTCTTTCTGACTTCAAATATTTCATTTGCTACTTTTAGGAAAGAATCTTAATATTCATGACAAAAATGCCTAGCTTTTCAATACTACTCACTAAAAAATTAATATATATTAAATATTTAAATATTGATTTAAATATTTGTTGCACAAACCTCAGTATTATATATTTCTCTGCTCTGTATTTCTACTAATTGCCATTGTTGGTGTTTGTCAGTACTAAGTGACGCTGACGTTGGAGGCGAGTTTCTACAACAAGTTGTACTTGTCTACAGCTAGAATCTAGCTTAGATCTTCAGAAGAATCATATTTTTCACACCTCCTACAAATGTTGCCTCTTGGGCTGACACTCGCCTATCTAATATAAACAGACCTATCTTGTTCCTCATATATGGCAAAATATAGATTCAATGCAATTAATTGGATACAAGGAAGTTTAAATAATTTATCTTAAATTCATCTGTCAACTGTGATTATAAAAGACTTTCTTTAGGTCAGGTTAATATTATGAAGCAAAAACAAGCATGAATCCTTGACATCTCTGACTCCAGATGGCACACTCAGTTTACTGACTAGTCTCCTGTTATCTAAGGTCTAATTAATATAACAACACAGGAAAACAAAACTTTAAAAGGAATAAATCCTTACCAACAAAGATAGTACCATGCAGAAAGGTTATTAGTAAATGATAGATTTCAACAAATGTTTATAAGGGAAAATTCTATTGGGAGTGTTCTGACAAATTGAATGAAGGTGAGGAAGTTATGGGACAGATGCCACTCTCTTGCATTACTCAGAGGCACTTTAGGTTTGGATTCAGATGGGAGTGGACTAAGAAGCTGAAACTGAAATTAATTGATATTATAGAATGTAGGCACTGCAAATGCAACTTCTGCCTTTCCTCATTCTACAGTGGTTTATCAGCATGTAATACAAATCCTTAGTAGGAATAAATTCCATTTTTTAGATTTATTTTA
>LOEQ01010110.1:19767-37968 GCA_001685075.1 Bramus lutescens | reverse complement strand
CTTTCTTTAGGTTGGGAAAGTTTTCTTCTATACTTTTGTTGAATATATTTTCTTTGTCTTTGAGCTGTAATTTTCCTTCTTCTACCCCTATTATTCTTAGGTTTGGTCTTTTTAATGTGTCCCAGATTTCCTGGATGTTTTGTCATGAGAATTTGTTGAATTTGCTCCTTTCTTTGATCAGTGCATTTATTTTCTCTATGGTATCTTCAGTATTTGAGGTTCTTTCTTCTATCTCTTGTAGTCTGTTGGTAATGCTTGTCTCTGAAGTCTTTGTTCATTTACCTAGTTTTTCCACATCCAGCCAGCCCTTGGTTTGTGTTTTCTTCATTGCCTCCATTTCAGTTTTCAAGTCTTGAACTGTTTCCTTTATTTGTTTGATTGTTTTTTTTTCTTGGTTTCCTAGGGTATCTTTTACATATTTATTCCTTTCTTCAAACTTTTTGTTTCTTAAAGGCAGTTTTTCACATCCTGTTTTAGGGACTCTATCACTTTCATAATGTCTATTTTTCCTACTTCTTCTGGATTAGGTTGTTTCAGTCTTCCTGTTGTAGGTTCACTGGGTTTTGGTGTTATTATGTTTTTTTTTTTCAGATTGTTGGAGAAATTCTTGCCTTTGGGCCTGCCCAGCTCCTTTTTCTTTCTTTTTTTTTTTTTACCAAGGTTTGTTCCTTATATTGTTCATTCTTCCTTTTCTTTGCACTTCCCTTCCATTCTTTCTTCTTTTCCATTGATAATTATGTATGAATACAACACTCATGTGTCAAATTATGGCCTTCAAATTATTTATTCTCTAAAACTCCCCAATTACAACAGTTTTATTTAGGAGAGGATCTTAAAAAAGGTAAAAAAAAATGATGCCTATAGTGAAGATAGTTGACAGATTTCTGTAGAGATTTTGGACACTTGTGCTTCCAAGAAGAAATATAAGATAATAAAAAATTCTCACTATTTGGTCAAACACATTGAAGATTGTATTTTTTACCAGAATAATCCCAATTTTGTTTAACCCTGAAATGGAAGAGAATGATGTCAAGCTATAAGAAGCTGACTGATGATGCGCCACACACATTTTGGCAAAAATTTATAGAGCAATTGACACTCAGGATATGTGCAGTGCAACTCTAAATGAAATTCTGACTTCTGAAAGTTCCATGGCTGACACTGAATTTCAACATGAAACCTGTAGAGATGAGGAAACTGTTTATCAACTTTGTCATGTTTAGTTTGGGAGGTGAAGAGGTGAGGAATTGCAGCTGCCAAAAATGACAAGTGACAAGTTATCTCTTTTTTAATCTCAAGTGTGCATGTGGGTAGTTGCCCTGTCAGTAACATGATTTCTCATGTCATTTCTGTAAAACTGAGATTCACCACCATGTGGATTCACTTTGACTTGAAATGAGGCAGAGTTATGCTCAACCATTATTATCCCCTATCATTGCCATTGAATGAGAGTATTGCAGGTATCAAGAATATTTAAGTTTATGAAGACAATAAAATAAACAAAAAATTCTTATTTTATTTTTAAATATTGTTTTTTCATTTTTGATATTTTTAATATAATTATTTCCTTCTTACATTTACTTCCTTTAAAGCCTCCCATATAGTCTTCCTTTCTCTCTTCCAAGTTTCTCACCTAATTTTGTTACATAAGCATGCATCTAAATTTATGTATTTATTTATGTATAATATTCTTAAATTCAATGCGATCAGTCTTTATAATGTTATTTGAATGTATGTCCATGCTGACATTTTGGTTTTGGATACCCAGTTAGCATGCTCAACTCGGAATCAAAGAAAAAGCTAAAATATTGGCAGGTTAATTTTGCTAAGGATGGTAAACACCTTAATTACTGCTTTTAATTTATTGAACATTAAAGGGATATTTTGATCTCCTTTTTCCCACATTGCTACATTCCAACTTAGGTGAACCTTTTGGAAGATAGTTTGGAAAATGTTTATGGCAGTTCCAGGAGAGCAAGCTATAAAATATGGAGGAATACAGAAATAGCACTATAATTTAAAGCAGGATGAGCCTGGCTCAGGCTATATGGTGTTTTAGACTGATGTTTCTAAACCTATATTTTTTTCTATATTTTTCTTTTTGTAATTCCAATCTTTTCATGACTCTCATCCAGTATTATGTCAATAGTGAGTAGTCTTTGTTTGGCCATGAAAATGTTCCTTTGTTAACTGAGACACAGAATTTCCATTTTGGGTTCATAGTTTTTTTTTTAAATATTTTAAAATATATTTACAGGGAACATGGGGAAATTTTATTAGAGTTTAAGAGGTCTGTCAAGATATTAATCTTGTCAGTTGCCTTAAAGAGTAAAAGAGAAAAGAGGTAAAGAGAAAGCCTTGTCCGTTGCAATGCAATTTGACAGACAGAAAATAGAGTGGAAATAGGGATACAGAGAAAGAGAGGGTAAAAAAAAAATCACAGTACATGCAAAAGCATTTCCAGGCTTTCTACTGTATCTTAAAGAAGAAAAAAAAATTATAGAAATAAGGAAATTCAAAAGTTACCTATTCCTTACGATGTCAAAACACACAGGCAGTTTCTCTTGAAGAGCATATAATTTGTTGCTTTGGAAGCTCCATAATTGTATCACCAATAAAGGGGTTCCTATGAAAGGTAAGTGTGTTATATTCTTAAAGGAATAATTATTCCACCCATATCATTAGCATATTCAAGTGAATCAGATTCAAAAAAGTAATAAAGTGATAGACTCCTGACCAAGCTGTAGTAACTCTTTTTCTTCCCCCCTTTATTTCCATACAGGGTTTCTCTGTGTAACAGCCATAGCTGTCCCGGAACTAGCTCTTGGAGACCAGGCTGGTTTAGAGTTCACAGAGATCAGCCTACTTCTGCCTCCAGAGTGCTGGGATTAAATGCATGATCCACCACAGCCTGGCTATGCATTAACTTTTAAAAAGAGGCAACAATGTTTCAGTAAATTAGAATGTCAATTCTCTTTCTAGAGCCAACATTAAAATGTAGATGCTACTCTTTGGACCAATAGCCCTGAGACTTATGCTTTTTCAAATGATAATTCAACCCTAAGGACGGCATACTTTTCTAAATTTTATCAAGGAAACCTGAGATGACATTATTCTTAGTGTCCTCGATGACTTTCAAGTCTGCAAAATTTTGTTATCAAGTTGACAATAATTATTTCTTATTAATACATAACTATAAGTGACATGAAATAACTATGCAATTGCAAAAGGAATCCTGTTTAAAGGATTGGAGATCAGCTGAGGTGTACTATTATTCACCTGATTAATTTATCTATTTGATCCTCTACATTCTTCCTCTTGTGTTATTATTGTTGTTGATACTGCAATTTCCTCAATGTGTACTTTGTCTGTGACTTAACTGAATATGACATTTGAAATACTTTGGTTTTAATTTGGATCTTTGTTGTTTTCTGAGTTGAAAACATATTTCCAGATACCTTGTCTAAATATCCAATGACCTCAATGTAAGAGAGGCCTCTCTGGAATTATACAGATACATTTTTTTCCATGAGAAATATGTAGACCCAGAATTGTACTCACAATAATATGTTTCAAATTTTACTACCTGAATTTCAATAGTTGTCTTTTAACCTTCTCACTCAAATCAATCTAGAAAATTTGTGTGTTAATATCCTTAGCTATTAGGATAAAGCAAATCAAAATGACTCTGAGTTACCATCTTGCACTTGTCAGAATGGTTAAGATCAAAAATGCTAATGACAGCCTATATTGGAAAGGATGTGGAGTAAGGGAAACACTCCTCCTTTCTGGTGTAAGTCAATTTGTATAGACACTTTGGAAATCAGTATGGTTGTTTCATAGATAATTGGGAATTAAACTACCTCAAAACTCATCGATACCAGTGTTGGGCATATACCCAAAGGGTGCTCAATCATACTACAGAGATACTTGCTCAACTATGTTTTCATAGTACCTTTAACTGTCATAGCCAGAGCCTGGAAATGATGTATATGCCAGTCAACCAAAGAAAGGATAAAGAAAGTTTGGTACATCTACAGAGTGGAAAATTACTCCCCATCGCGCGCTGAGGAGGGGGGCAGTGATATCATGAAGTTTGCGTGCAAATGGATGAAACTAGAAAAATAATCATCCTGAGTGAGGTAACTCAGACACAGTTAAGATAAACACAGTATGTAATCACTGATAAGTAGATATTAGATATAAAATAAAGGACAGCCTGGCTACAACCCTCACTCACAGAGAAACTACATAACATGGAGGACCCTGAGAGCGACGCATAGATATCCCTAGGAAGAATAAATAGTTGAGACATCCTGGATAAACTAGAAGTAGGAGTTAGAGGGGAGGTTATGGTGGAATGGAAACATGAGTGATCACAGTGGTTGAGCTGAGGGCAAGAGGTAGGAAGAAAGCAAGGAAAGAGAAATCTTGATAGAGAGCTCATAATGGAGTTAGGTAGAAAACTGGTACCAGGGAAACTCCCAGAAACTCACAAGGATCACCCTAGCTACGAATTTTTTCGATTTATTTCTTAAAAATTACCACCCCCTCCCATCTTCCCATTTCCCTCCTGCTGGTAGA
The DNA here is from genome assembly GCA_001685075.1 of Bramus lutescens. Taxonomy (NCBI): domain Eukaryota; kingdom Metazoa; phylum Chordata; class Mammalia; order Rodentia; family Cricetidae; genus Bramus; species Bramus lutescens. The sequence goes on along the minus strand of LOEQ01010110.1, from coordinate 33,384 downwards.
GAGGGTACTTGAAATGATATTCTCCTATAATCATATTGGCGACTACCCTATTTGTCATCACAGAGCCTTCAACCAATAACTGATGGAAACAGATACAAAGACTCAAAGCCAAACACTAGACTGGGTGCCAGGAGTCCAGACGAAGAGCCAAAGGAGGAATTAAAGGAGCAAGGGCTCGGTGTCAAGATCATGGCAGGGAAATGCACAGGAACAGCTGTGGAAGCTCAGACTCTAGAACTACAAGCTTGAGATTGGCCTAGGCCCTATGCATGTGAGTGACAGTTGTGTGGCTTGGTCTTTTGTGGGACCCCTACCTGTGGGCCAAGCACCTGTCCTTGAGGCAGGAGCTGACTCTTTGGACCCTATTTTACATGGTGGGATTGTTCGGCCAGCCATGATGCAAGGAGGAGGAACTTGGCCCTGTCTCAACTTGACAAACTATGCTTTGTTGTCGCCAATGGGAGGTCTTAGCCCTTTTGAATGGAGACATGTAGGAGAAGATCTGGGGTGGGTATGAGGGAGGTGGGTGGAAGAACCCTGAGAAGAGGAGATAGGGGAAACTGTGGTTGGTCTGTAAAATAAATAAAAAAATAAAAAAATAAATAAATAAATAAACTGTAAGAAAGAAGAATAGGTTACTGTGATTGTTAATTGTGTCATCTTGTTAAAATCATAAAGGAGACAAGAATCAGCCATGGTTAAGGAAACCCACCTTAACTCTGAGTGATATCACTTCGTAACTTGGTAAAGCAAGCTAACCATGAGAATTTACTCTGTGAAAAGCTACCTACTTCTCCTATCACCAAACGTTCTTCTCAATGATGGAGTATCTTATTTGCAAAGGTATGAGAATGAATGAAGGGCAAAGGTAGATCCCAGGAAGAAACATGATCACAACAAAGTGTAACCCAGGAAAGCGTGGTTGTTATTCTTCACTTACCACGTAAGGCAATTTGTTTATTGCAAGACTTGTTTATTCTCATATTCTATATCTACCTCCTGCTTCAGGAAGAAAGAGAAGAGCCATTTGGTAAAGCAATGAATTATGAGCAATTACTTAACTCTGTGTCAGCTATAAATTAATGATCATGAAGTTCCATTTCCTCCTCAATATTCAGAACATTGCATGAGAAAATTGCATGAAAACACAGAATGACAAATAAAGAATCAATGATGAGAAAAAAAGTGTTATTCCAAAGGAAGTTCTGAAGTTTTATTCTGTTTGACACAGCTTTATTGACAAAAATACAGAAGGAAGACTAGAAAAATAAAAGCAAAGAGCCTAGCGGTAAAGGGTTGGTGGGAGAAATGGGGCTGAGTATCATTAAAATGCATTATTCACATGGAAGTAATCTTTTTGAAACCTAGCACTATATAATAAATGTTAATTAAAAGGAATATCTATATACATGGATGCAGTTACAGATAAATATAGACATTTATATTATATGCTTAGTAGGTGGTTTAGAAATAAACTAAGAAGGGCACACTCTAGGATTGGTATCAGGAACCTGTGATGGCATAAAGTTGATTTTAAGATAAAGTCACATATCTTTATTTTGTGACTTTTTCTTTTTTTTTACTGAATAGAGCTTTTTAGTGCCTTCTACTCTACACTGTACTATTTGATGCTTCTTTTTTATTGAATAGAGCTTTTTATTTTTTATACCCTACACTGTACTATTTGATGCACTCTTTCAAAGAATTACGTGTATGTAAATGGGAAATAGTGAGACAGATTAGGTTTGTGCATGTATCAAAAGAATTACAAATCTAGGTATTGGACCCAGTCGAGAAGATTTCCAAATTACCTGAAATCAAAACTCAAACTGTGAATACAATTAAATAAACTTAATGAAATTAAAATAAAACTTCATCATCACATTTTAATAAAACATTTCTCATTATTGTATCTCCTATCTTCAGTTCTATAGGGATCCAAGGCTACTTAAAGCAGAATATTGGGGACCGTACACAAAGAGAATGGTAAGAAAATTCTAAGCCCATGTTTAGTTGTTATGCATCTTATTGTAATTTGGAAAATTAAAATTAGAAAATCTATAAGGACATGCACTTAGAGGACAACAATTCGTAATTTGTTCATTATTTTAAACTGTTTTTTTTTCATAAAATTTACAATGTTTTCTGATTGGATGTCATGTTTTACACTGAAACTGCTCTTTACAAGGCAACAGTCTATCAATAACCTAGAATTCCATGTGACTTTCAGCAATACCTAGACAATGAGAAAGAAGTAGTAAATTATTGTATTAAATTACAATTATATATATATATATATATATTACATAGGAGAAGGAAATCCAAATGTTAATAGATTCCATGCAGATTTTTTACTGTTTTACTTCCAGAGGACTGCAACTAGATTGTTTTCATTATATTGCATTTCAAACATTTCTTCAAATTATGACTTGTTATTGCATATCCTATGATGTTATATGCCAATGTAAGTTTCTGTTCCCAAACCTTTTATTTGATTTTAGCAGAAATTTGATGATGGTGATGATGATGAAATTGACAATAATGATAATGAAAAGTTAAGAAAATGGTGACTTGTACTCAAAAGGACAATTATAACCTGGCAGGCTAGGCTAGTAAATCTGTGAATTTCACCTAAACAGAAGTGAAAGTTAAAGGCATTGACAAAATGAAATTTCATTGCAGTTGTTGTATCACTTGTGGATTAAAGCAGAACAATAGCTGTTAATTCTTCTAAACCAAAGTCATCTGTGCATGATTCTGGACATGTCTGATCCATGCTGTAAAACACTGCTTGTCATAAGGGATTTAAAGTCATAATTACCCTTGAGGGATCAGAACACACAGTGTTTCAAAACCAATGATATTATATGAGAAAACTTTGAGGATATTGGAATTATTTATCCTAATAAGTGAACATTAGCCTCTTTTGACCTTATCAAAGCCATAGAAATCTGAAAGACATAGATAAAGTTGATTTATTTCTTCTCTCTACTCTAAAAATCAAAAAGATGAAGAAATGTTCTTGAAATTGGGAAACAAAGGATTAGCAACAAAATTCAGGTATAGGCTTTCCGTGCATGGTGTGGGGCAAAGAGTAGAGCTATGCCATGCCTGTATGCATATGTGTGCTTGTGGTTTGTGTGTGTGGTTCATGTGTAAGTGCAAAGGACAAGGCATTAGATTGATTCTTGGATGGATGGCAAATAGAAATAGAGACCATAGACAAATATTCACCTTCCAGTGCTGAGACAATAGACTGGATATCTAAGACAATGCTCTGGCATGCTTTCTGTCCCTCCAATTGGCCCTTTTTCTCCTCTTGCCTGTTGAACAGTTCAGCTCATTTTATAAACTCAAGCCAGACCTGAATATGTTTACTCAAACTTGGGCCTGACAGCTTCCCGTAATAAGTCAAAGTTTACCTAAATAAATTAGAGCAGGTAGATCCCATTCCAGGCCACCAAACACCTTACAAGCACATGTACTTCAAAAGAGTATGGACTTATGAAACCAGAGACCCAGTCTGCTATTTCAGGGTGCCTTTTCTATGTATGCTTTTCTATATGTTTTGGTTTGCCTCACCTTTAATAAAAATATATATTTTCTGTTCATACTCTTTACTGTGTATGAGATTTTTCCCTGCTGCTATTTGTTGTCCTGATATTTCTTTTACCCTATCTTTTAATTCTTTACCAATCAAAGAAAGCAAACTCAATTCAAATCTCTATATGGTAATAAGGATGTGTGCATGTATGTGTATGAAAGTGTGTGTGTGTTTGTGTGTGTGTGTGTGAAAGTGCATATGTCTATGTGTGTGAGTATACATATGAGTATGTGTGTGAAGTATATTTATATATGGATGAATATGTGTATTTTTATGTGTATGGAGATTTGTGACTATATATGTATGTTGCTGTGCTTGAAATGCAAATGAATAAAGACATTATGAAAATTCTGAAGATGGGATTCCAATGTTACATTAGAGACTGACTTATAAACCCTTACAAATCAGGGATAGCACTTTTTTATTAATAAAAACTTAATAAAGTATATGATTCTTCTTGTGATGATGACCCCTTGGTTCGCCCTGTAGTAAGTGTCTTACCTATTATTCTAACCTGATATTAATTGTAGATTCATAAAACATAGTGACACTATATATTTTCATCTTAAGTTCAATATTATGTCTATAGTAATTAAATATAAATTTAATTTGTGGCTAAACAGTATAAAATTTCATATTGTAATATGACCTCTTCAGCTTTTCTACTTCAATGTGTAGATAGTTGTATTTTTAACAACTAGCTCCAGAAAAAGAAATATGACAAGTACTGAAACTAAGTCTTCAAAATGAATGTATACTATAGATAACATCTGAAATTTATTTGGCAATACAATTTTGCAATAGAGTAGAATAAGGGAACAAATAATGACCAGCATTCCTAGACAGGTTATTGTAAATGATCACTTTTGAACAATTCCACATCAATTCTCTCTTAATAACCTCTTTTGAATTCCTAGAGACAAAAACTAAATTTCAGTAGGAAACATTGAACTGCATTTTCAAATTCTTATTTTTAATATAACAGCAAAATTCACAGACCCTCTAGTAACTGCACAATTTAAAAACGTTCATCTTTCATTATGATAATTTTAGAAATCAAACAGCATACATATAAAGTCTGAGAAGAAACTTAACTTCATAATTTAATTACTGTAGACATTCTACTGCAGACATGTAGAATAATTGATTTTTTAAAAATAGTCCAGGAATGACCACAGCTAGGATTTTTGGAAAGCATTAAGGTAAAAAAAAAAACACATGATATGTGAATTTACCTTTGAATTTACCTTTGAATAAATATGTACATTAAATTACATGTCTTGATTTATACAATTAAAATTTGATCTTTTTAGAAAATTAAATTCTTTATAAAGAGAGCCCATTCCACAAGATGGGATTTATACTGGGCACCATTAATAGTGCCATGAACCTGCAACTTTAAAAGTTATAGGCCCTGGAAAAAAATTTACTATTATTACTCTATTAAACACACATAAAAATAAAAGGACTCCTACTGATTAATCACAATACACATATGTCAGTGAATCTCAGAACACTCATCAGGGAAGCTCCTTTCCACATTGAGTGTCAAATAACAAATAGAATTACTGGTCAAAAGATGAAAATAAGGAACTGTGGAAACACAGTCCTCCATGGGCAGTCTATATCACACCCGAAATATCTGGGATACTTGTGGAAGAGGAGTCAGAAGGACTGACTGCAAAAGCCACATGCAGTGGATGGCTACAATCAAGGTTTTGAAAGAAATAACAGGACAGTTGGACTCACAAATTGTCAGTAGCTGTGATAACATGTACAAGACTTTTGCAAACTCAAGCCAGACAAAACCCAAGCATTGCATGGAGATAGCTATAAAGTCACAGCACTAATTAAGGAGCTATTGGTGATTGTCTGATGCTGTAAAAGGTATAGATAGTTTTCCCTGAGGATGGATGGATCCCTTGGTAGGTGAGACATACTCTAAGTAATTGGACTGGATTGGTTTAAGAAAAGTTTTTAAGATGAAAACAAAATGTTGACTGTGTATAGAACAGAGTATAGATACAGAAGAAGTTGTTGGAGTAGATGAATACAATAAAAATACATTCTGTGAGGTTCCATAAGACTAGAAATATAACCTTAAAAGTACAATAAAAATATACATTGTATTCTTAGTTTATATTTTTGAATATGTATCACTTGAAAATAAATGTTATTAATTTTAAGTAGTCTGATTAAATATTCTGTTCAAAATTCAATTAATTAAAGGTAAATTATTTACAACAGAATTTTTCACAATGAGAAAAAGTATATTTCTATTGTGGACAAAATTTTAAATTCATTTTATATCTTTAATATCCATACTTAAAAGAGCCACTTCTAAATGCTCTGATGACTTCTCTCAAAGATTGCTAGAATGTTTTGATTAGAAGGTATTTTCTTCAGTCTGAAAGTCTCTGGTAGATCCTTTTACATTCTCAAATAATCTGCCAGCTTTCTCCTTCAATGTGTGTTAACTGTGTCTCCAACTAGACTAGATTAATAATTACATAAAAACATGTATTTTTCTAAAGTTGTGCTGAATGCATCAAAACAAATGGCTTATAAGAACCAGAAACTATTAACCTTATTCTGATAAAGATGAATTTGACAAGTTGAGCTTCTATTGATTTAAAAACATTCCTCTCAGAATCCATCCTGCTGATAGCTTTTAGATATTATTATGGCTCAAGGAATAATCAATGTTGGTGGGACTGTGTGCTAAATCTGTTTGTGACTTGCTTTAACATTCCTCTGATAGTAGATAGAAATGAAATTTGTACTTCAGAATGCAATAGTCTTCACAGCAATAAAAAGACGGTATTGTCAATATAACTGAGAAATAACTTGGAATTCTGTTGTCTTTTCTGATTTTTGTTTACTTGCTTCTATATAAAGATGAATAATTTTATGGTTTTAAGGTTTTTCACATCTTATGAAGTGTTCTAACAGCACCATATAACCATTTTTTACTAACATTTTACATTTTTTACTAACATTTTACTGTATTATGCTTCCCAATTAAATATACTAACAGTGAAATTTGCTTTACTAATAAGTCTGCACTTCCAGTATCAAATGTCTACAACATTAAGAAAAATCTACCTTGCAGCTGGCACTTCATTTTAGATGTAGGATGCAGGTCTTTGATATGAGATTGACAGGCAACACTACCACCCAGAGGTGGTGTCCAAATAATACTAATGCAAAGCTGAACAGCAGAAAGATGGATAGTCCTCTCATACTACAATATCTAGAGAGGGTTCCCTTTGTGCTTGTCCATGTGCTTAAGGGGCGCGGTTTCGGCTCATAGGTGGATAAGTCATAAGGGGACTGGGTCACTGCAGAGCTTTAACTTCACAGATAAGTTCAACACCCTGTGTCTTTCATGGTACATCCTACCATGTGATACCTTACGACATGGGGTCAGAACTGGATCACATACATGTGATACATCTTGTTTTTCCTGACCTTTTCTCAAGACATAAAAAGCAGTTCAATTTGCCTCTACCTTGAAATGGGTATCATATATTTAAATCAGAACATGAATATGGACAACATGCATGTAAACAGGCACAAATATGTACATAAAACTATATTGTTAACAATAGCATAGACAAATTAAGTGTGTGTTTGTGTGCATGTGCCTAAAGAAATAAAAATCTGCATTTCTATAATAAAATTGCATTTAATGGTCATTAATAAATGTACAACGGCTTCCTTTACTTCTTTAATGAAAACAATAAAACTCAATGTGTTCCCTACACCTCAAAAGTTTCATCCTAAGCTTGTGTCACAAAGGTCTCAGGAGAACAGAAAGTACATACATACTCGTATCTTCACGGGGCATAGTCATAACAAAAGTCAAATAGAAGTGCACTTACAGTATGAATCTAAGCAGTCAGGCCAGCCAACTGGATGTAAGGAACTGAATAGAGCAATGGGCTATTTTACGACAACTGGCATACTTCTAGCCAAACATTTAAAGTCAATAGGGATGAGCTTAACTATTTTATAGTTTCCCAAGACCCACATCAACATTATTTACTCTCTACATATTTTAATGAACACACATGCCACAAGTGATTCTTGTGCTGTCTTCTGTGAATTCTATTGTTAGAATAGGATTTAAGCAAGATCTTATTATGACATTATTCTACACTCTCTTTTGTCTTCGTTGTTTTAGTAAAACAAAAAATTATTAAAACTACCACTTTCAAACAGTGTGATTTATGTGTGAAATATTAAAAGATATTTTGAAATAATTTAAATTTAAATATATTGATGATCCATATTTTTGAAAACATTATTTTGAACATGTATAATATCATTTTCATGAACATCTTAGTGATTTTTACAACAATATAATCATTGTTGGGCATCTGAAGACAATTGCTTCCAAGACTCCCCAGAGATAACAAAATTTTTAGATGCTCAAATTCTGTGCATAAAATGTAACAGTATTTTTATATAACCTCCATAAACCCTCTGGTGTACTTTAAATTGTCTCCATATCACCTGCAATATCTAACACAAAGAAAATGGCATGCAAGAAACTGTTGGGGAAAACTAGCAAAAAAAAAACTGTGTAATACAAACAACAAATATGACCAATGTTGGACTGAATGTGTCATCCAGAACAGTAGCAAAGTTGCAGCATTCAGTGGGTTGCTGAATCCATGAAAGCAGATGCTGAAGGCAAAGAGGGTTGATTCTAATGTATTATGAGCTATAATGTTTCACCTATTTCTCTAATGAAGCTATAAGCTTTATAAGATTGAAATAACACTGCATCTTTATTTTGTTTGTTCACTTGATGAATCAACATTTCACATCTGAACTTGCATATGAATATGGAATAAGTGAAGACATCTGTTACTCAGATTGCCTTAATAAGCCATTTTGAAATGCTTATAAATGTTTATATAAAGAATAAAAATTAATTGAAATTTGAAGTATGATGAATTTGATTTTTATTTATACATTCTGACTTCATAGATAATTCTATACATTTAATGCCATTTTATTTTCATATGAATGATAAACTAAAACTGTCATAGGTCAAGCATTAAGACTTTAGTTTTATCTGGTTAAAATTAGAATAAACTTTAAGAACATATTTTCAAACTGTCTTATATTTTCTTTTTCTTTGTAGAAATATGTTATAAATTTGATAGCAAAATTTGAAAATATTGATGCGTATGAATATATAGTGGACATCTATCACTTAGAATTGACAAAGGCCTTGGGTATCTCTTATGTAAGACTTCGGACATTGGTGTTTTAGTTTATAAATCCCAGAATTCTTTTGCAAAGGAGCCAAATGGTACTAGGGACTCAGGATAGTGCCTATTAATACACAAAAGAGAAAAATAAGACTGTAATGTCTGACATTAATTGGTCATATATACTTTAAATACTGCTACTAATAAATATGTAAGGATTAGTGAGAAGTGAGGAAGGCTATAAAATATTTTTTGGACACTAACATCTCAAAAACGTATATGAACTCACTGCAGCTGTTGTTACCTGTAAAAATCCAAGAACAGATGTTGCAAATCATGGTGAGTGCACACCTAATTTGAGGGGCTGTTGATTAGCGTTACTGGAGAAAAGAATATCATTGGTGATGTGGCCTTCTGCAATCCTGTGGGTCACCCACACATAAACTTATGGGAAACACTAATTGCACTTAGTATGTTATCAAAATAACATCAACATAAACAACCAGGAAGTTAAAAGAAAGGTATGTGAGAGATATTGGGAGAATTAGAGGGAGTAATGGGGGGAAGATATAATATATCATTCCCTACATTTAAGGATTTTTCAAAAATAAAAAAGCAGCAAAAATTGTCTTTAACTGAATAACCAAATGCCATAAGTGACTATAATCATTTCTAGTTGTTATTTTAAATTATTGAGAAATCAGTCTATTCTCATGTATCTTCATTTTGTTGAAAACATACCAGTTAATATGTGGTCTACACTTATGAAGTGCTTGTGTATGTTTTTCATATGAAGGAGATGATGTTTTAAGACATTTGAAAACATAACATTTGGTAGGCTAAGGAGGAAAACAAGAAGTTTGTATCTACTTTTGGTGTTATGGGGAGATCTTGTTTACAGAAAAGAAATAAGGGATGGAAGAGGAAGAGGAGACAAAGATGGCAGAAGAAGAAGGAGATAAAATGGTTTTGCATGGACATTTTAGTGTTTAATTTTAGACATAGTCTAAAATCCTGAACTAAAAAGTTCTGAAAGTCCACCATTTTGGTGTATAACTAAGATATTGCTGTTGATGGATGCACACACCTCCAAATAATTACATTAAGAAAATACTATTATTTTACATGGAAAATAATGGTCACTATGGGTACATAGACTTCTCTCCACTTGTATACTTTCATGAAGTATCCTTACATTATGGACTGAAATCAAGTGATATTCCTTTTCATTCTATCTAACTGATACCTTTAATGAATGAAAACAAAGATAAATATTTCCCACCAGATTATAATTCTAGGAAATGTATGTGTTGCTTGCCAAACCTAGCCTACTTATTTCATGATTGTTACAGTTTAGTGACTATGGTAATGTTCATAAATTAGTGTTACTTAAATTGATGCTTTTCAATGTTTTCATACAATATGAATATATGGTCCAGAATAGCACAACATCTGTGATTTGTAAACATTAACTGGAAAACAATTTCCCACACTATGATCTTTTCCTAATTAGAAGTCTTATTAATCTTAAATGTCAAGACTTCAATTAAGAAACAGAAATATTCAAATCAAGTACTTTCAAATACCTCTTTATTTCATGCATTATTGGTTTTTCTAATTATCAAATTCTTTAGAAAGTCATTCTGTTACTAAAATGTATCCTTAAAATTGTCTGTGTGTTATTGAATGAATAGATGGATTAACTTAACTTTAGAGTCACAATACCAAAAACAGTGGCCAAACAAAATAAATAATAAAGAACTTTTAACAGAAGCATTTTAATTAAGTGTATAATAGTACTAAGTGAATCTGTAATAGAACTAATTTTATCATTTCCCAAACTATGAAATAAGGTTGAGTGATTACATCGATCATTAAGATTGTTCAATTTAAAAATAACACTGCTTTTTACAGTTGTATTTCTGTATGTATTTATGAAAATAATTTTAATATTTTTAGAAAATTATTTATATTTAATTTTGTAATGGTGTCACTTTACTATTGTTGTGTAAATATGTGATAAAATGAATAGTATACAAAATATCCTAGTGAGAACACACATTTCTGCATAAGAATGTGTTCCATTTATTATTCTTTTTAATGCACAATAACTCTGAACATTTTATAAAAAAAGAAACGTAGTGTTTGAATGAATAATGATAAATGCCTTATGCTTCTATCAGATACAATAATCATACAATGGAGAGAGTTTGCCCTCCAGTTCAAATCAATATGTTTTTGTTGTAAGATACAACACACAAAGCAGTTAAGGGTTAGTTTCAAATCTCTAGAATGATTAGTTTACAAAAATATTGAGGTAGTGCTTCAATATGAGTACAGATGTTGCTCCCTAGGAGAAATGTGTCTATTTCATAATAGGGACTGCAGCAAACATGTTACAAAGGAAGTATTGATGTGTTTACTCGGCAAGAATCTCTAACTTTAATTTGTCAAATTTATTTAGAAAGCAGATTCAAGTCATGTATGAAATAAATAAAAAAATGTTGAACATTTGTATTTATCTGTAAAATGTTGACAGCTCAAACTTTTAACATCAAAGAACTTTATGGATCTCAGATCATTTTTATGATGGTTGATTACACTGGCATGATGGTTAGAGGATCATAATATTTGACATGTATTTGACATATGTTTGACAAGTTTGCATTGGCCTGCAGAAGGCCAGTTTTGATTTCAATATACTCAACGTTGACAAAACGTTTATCTGATAAGTTATGTTTCTTGAATGAGTATATGGGTCTTTTATTACCTTTTCTGAACAATTTTTCTCCCTTGTACCATGTAGAATAGAGAAGAGAATAAATAGATAGATGTTGTAATTCAATTTTCCTTTCTATGTGTCCACTGTAAAGAAAGTGAAATGCAATGCAGTTCTGACTGAGAATATATAAGATTTTAGCTATTTTTTTTATTTTTAACACAAAGCATCATGGCCAAGGTAACTTATTAAACAAGACATTTAATGTGTGCTTACAGTTGTAGAGGGTGTCCATGACCATCATTGCTGGAGCACTGTATTAGGCTGGCAGATTCAGAGCAGAAGCTTTATCTGATAGCTTACACTATTGATACACAATTAGGGGATACAGATAGTTACGTCGTAATGGCAAAGACTTTTGACCTCAAAGCCTACTCCCAGTTACACACCACTTGCCTTAAAGCCTCTTAATCCTTCTCAAAATTTCCCTAAACTGGGAACATAGCATTCTAATGTATGAACCTTTAAGGGCCATTCTAACACAGATCATAACACATAACTTTGCCAGTTATAGATTGATGCCATAAATCACAATAATTTGGAAAATTGCTAATGTATTGAATTATAGATTAATAAATAATATTTTGTCAATGACTAGAATGGTATGAATTTGTATTATAACATCAGATAGAAAGATGTGAACTGGGTAGGTAGCAGCAGTTGTTTGTAAAAAGGATAATTAACTTTAGTTCTAGAAAAAATATTAAAAAAAAGTCCACAAAGCCTGAGGCCCCTGGGTAAATGTGACAGAGAAGTATGCTTTACTTAAGGCATATATAACAACATTCCAGTGCCGAAGAACTTTGTAATGAACTGCAAGGTGTGTGTAGTGATTAGGTGGCCTCCAACTCCTAAACAGTAAATATTATGCAACATTTAACCTATAACTTTCTTAAGTAGCCACAAGACATGATAACCTAGGATGATGGTCTATTTCTCTCCCCATTGTAAACTCTTCTATGATGGTGGTTGCCCCAAAGCTCTTGTTCATCTGCTGAAAACTGCTTTTGTGCTGCCCTATGATTGGCCTTCCTCTTTACCCTATTTCTATTTGTGTCATCAGCTTGTATTGCTTTTGGCAAACACATTCTGGCCCTATTCTTCCATCTTCCTTTTGTTTTTTATAGGTATCACAATCAATATATTCTTCCCTTCTAAATTCACCTTCATGAAATCTTTAAAAAGGACTCAGCTGATCTGAATGAGCTCTTTACAGTAATAGAAAAGCCTAAATGTGGCCCTCTTGTTTGGTTGAACAAATTTTAGTGTACTTCAGGCATGTTGGATTCACTGAAGTATTCCATAGAGACTGACAACAGAGACTAGTTTATATACTTAAAATTAGTGTAAAAGTGTGCAGCAGTTTTCTTTTAGACTCACATGAAAAACAATAAATTGCAATGATGTGACTTCAGAGATAGCCCATGTACACCTCAGGAGCATCTTTTCTTCTGTTCTCATCATGGTATATTTTCATGTTCTACCATATTATTTCTACAAAGACACATTCCATAGACCAGTCAGTTCAGTACTGGATTATATAGTGGCCTAATATTTAAAAAGTGCTCAACTTCTCTTATCTCAGAGAATATGGAATTTCTTTTTATATGGGACGTGAAGCATTGGGGAGAAGTCCTATTGGTTTGAACATACTATTTCATAGGATATATATTTTGAGGCAAGTCTTAAATGTCTTTGTTCAAGAGACTAGGAAAATATTTACAGTGTAAAGTACATTGATAGGTAAGTAAAATAAAGAATGCTTAACAAGCATGGGTAGGAAAAAAGCCGTCCTTTGAGTATAAAATAAACAATGAGAGACAGGTAGAAAACCCATGAGATTTTATATACAAATATAAAATTTTGTCTTTAATTTAAATTGTCAATATTTTCTAAGTGATTATATTCTTTATACAAAATATTTCATGAATTTTTATTATGATGTTTAAGATAGTATATTCCATTCTTCTAAAAGTTTTAATTAAATATTTGAGGATTATATATATATA
>LOEQ01010109.1:35917-46586 GCA_001685075.1 Bramus lutescens | reverse complement strand
TTGGGGGATGACCACATATGCGGGTCAGGAATGTACTCACCCTTGCGATGGATGGATGGGCTTGCTGCAATATCAGTGCCCTCAATGGTGAATTCTTATAATAAAAAATGGAAGTGGAGGCAAGAAGTGTGTTTAAAATATTGTCACACCAAAACGTGACTCTTTTTGTGTGAGAAAACAGTGTTTCCGTCTAATACTGATATTTCAGTTATCATGAGATAGTGGGAGGAAATGACTTGATTCATTTTATACTTTATTTTATAAAAATGAAAGCCAGGACCCAGAAGACTGAGTAATTTTCTCGAGAAGTATCAAGCATGAGATAGGTCCTAAAAATAGGTTATTGTATTTAGCAATTGTTAAAAGGCTCTCCTAGTTACTGGTTTTCTCCCCTTTTCTCATCAGATCTAAAGTGTGTTCCAATTTTGAACACTTAATTTGATACTCTTATAATTTTATGAAAGTTTAATTACTTACTGAGATAAAAGCACATTTGACTTTCACAGTAATCGCTCCTCATCCACCAAACTGATTTGTCATTTGAGAGTTATACTCTAAATTGAATTTAATTAAATTAAAATTCAAGTCAAAGAAGCCTTTCACTCTCCTTTTATTTTATTTAAAAATGAAATGTTTCTATTTTAGGTTGGTAAATATTGAAGCTGTGTGTTATACTTGTGTGTTCTTCAATGTGTATGAATAGATCTGTGAGGCAAAGCATGCACATCAACAAAATCAATGAAAATGCTTTATGGTAGCTTGTGGGTTTTTAGTGTTTGTTGAAAATACAGTTTTCTCTCATGCAAGACATCTCAACTACACTTTACCCTCCCTCCACCCTTCCCAATCCCCGCATCTCTCCTTTACCCTGAATACACTCCCTTTCCACTTCCCTTCAGAAAAGAGCAGGCCTCCAAGAAACAACAGGCAAACATGACAAAACAAGACACAATGAGATAAGGCAAAAGTCCTCTCGAGGCTGGGCAAGAGTCCTGAGAGCAACCAAAAGAAATAGAGACACACATGCTTTCACTGTAGGAAAATCTACAAAAACGCTGAGCTAACAGCCATGACGGATATGCAGAGGACCTGCGTTTTTAAGGCTATGAAAGTATTACAAGGCAGACAATTTAAGCACCAATGACTATTTTTCACAGAAAAACCTCTTGGCATGATAAATGAACACAGGACAAGGAATACTGTGTTTCTGTGCTGAAAAAGATATTGACAGCTTCACAGACACTCTAGAGATACATTACACAAAGGATTGGAATAAAATAAACCAAGTGCTGGCAGTAGGCAAAAATAAACATGTAACTACCACAGCAGCAATCCATATTTGAAGCAACAGCTATTGAGAGGTGAGGAGAATATCCTCATAAACTGCCATAAAATGGGCTAAACGGTACATATTCAGGGGCACTTTCAACGTGTTGAAAAGCTGAAAATTGAGTATTATATAAGCATAGTTTAGGTATAACTGTGGAAAAGCAAAGAGTCAAGGAGATTAAAGGAATGAGAGTAGTCGTGTCTGTACATATGTATTGAAATAAAATTACTTTTATATAATCCTGTAAGGTACAAAGGCTGGTTATTAAACAGCTTATCCTAATTCTAAACAGATATTTAGATACAAAATTAATTGTCCCGTAGGTTGACAACAAAATGTTAATTTAGAATAGCTGAAGACTTCTCTGCCATATAGCAGAAATTTCTAATATTTTTACACGTTTTGCTCTAGTACAAACAAATGGATACATTTTTACTATCTGTGAATTTTAAAATGTAGTATCTTATAGCTAACAGGACAGGGCAGTCAGTCTATAACAAAGCTCCATAAATGTTCCTTGACCTTGTGAATAGCTTGATGTGCTATTCTGGAACCAATTTCAGGAGGGAAAACATATTGTCCCATTTGAGAGATGCAGATGTATTTAGCCAAACAAGAACCTGGCTCATTTAAGAGTTTTATAGCAAACAAGGATGGAGAGTAGTTTGCATAATTTTCTAATGTTCCTTTAATAGTGTTTATCTTTTATAAGGCTCTTTGGAACAACTGTTGGCCACCTGTCAATAATGTGGCCTTTTATAGAATCAACTTTTTATGTTCTCATGCCCTCCACATATAAAATCAAGAGTCTTAGGAGAAATGAGTGTACAACTTGGTAAGAAAAACATCAATTTTAAATTTAGAAGTTCGTCTTTTGTCAACTGAAGTAAAGAGAGAATTTTGAATTGCATGAAGAAACTAGGTGTATTATAAAAATCTCCTTAGTAAAGATAGGCTCTTGTTTTAGCCACATATTTTCAAAGTTGGTATAGAGTTGTATTTTAAATAATAGCTACATGGAAATTAAGCCGAGAAACATTCACTTAATGCTTTTTATCTTAGTTATATTTAATTTTACATGCATTCTATTTAAAAATATTTGTTTTGTAAGTATTAATGACATAAATATTTTGAGCATACAAACAGTTGTTTTAATTTATTTCTGGTAGAATAAGACATCCAATGTTTCTGTCCATATTTGCATAAAATCTGTCAAGCTCAGTGATTTTACACATATTTATTGACCTACATCCTAGACAGATTTTCATGTGATAGTAAATAAACACAATCTTACAAATCTGTACACAGAAATACATTTCTATTCATAAAGTGATAGTATCCAAGCCCTAAAGGAGAAAGCGGTTTATTATTCTTTTACCCAATTAGATTCCAGCTTCCCCTAAATTATCATGAACAAGAATATATGAGACAGGTTTCAAACCTAGGGAAATTCTTACTGATCTTTTTAGATATTATGCACAAACTCCACCCCTTTTCTATCTCTTCTCAATCATTGTAATGTAAACTGTGGGGCTGAATCTTAACATTTTCATAGAGATATTTGATGCCACATGTTACTTTCTCAGATCATGCTTGGCAGTGGACTTTTTGTTTCCCTTAATAGAATTTGCATATTGTGTTGTCAAGCTGTATTTTAAACCATGTGTGCTCTTAGAAACAGAGTAGCTAATTCGGTTAACTATACTTGGTTGTCAAGAGCAATTTTAGATATGGTCTTCATTCTAGTCAGGGTGTGATTATTTCAAGACTGCTTGAAGGGCATAAATAGGCAGGCATTCATCAGGTATACTGGGCCGAAAGTCTGACCTTTCATGAGTGTACTTAATTGGACACACATGCAATACCCAAGGTGCAATGAAAAGATAAGATAGCCATTGGAGCTTGCAAGGCGCATGAGTTCTTTCAATAATGATTGTAATGCCACCTCTGCTTTTGCAATTGCTCTCATGCATGCTTTTCTTTGCTATCTTTATGGATCTCTGTTGCATTTTTGTGGGAAATTGTCATTGAGTTCTTGGAGTGAGTATATGTGAAAATGCATAGGCTGTCTATAAGGAGTCAGTAAGAATCTGTGTTCATATTATTAGAACTGAAGGTGGACCATACTTGTATTCATAATGTATCCTTTTGTCTAGTGATTGAAGTATCTTGAGAGATTCTCATTATCATTTGGTAGAAAGTTGTGCAGAGTTCTCTTGAACTCCATCTCTTTTTCTGTTTCAACTGACAACAACCATGTAATGTCTTCAGTATTATTATCTGCCAGCTAAGTCCTCTCTTTATAAACAAAGTAAATGAGTATATTCGCACAAGCGTGAACCAGGAAATTAAAAGATACAAACTATGGAACAAGTTATTCCATTAAATTAGTTGCAGTACAAATTTTATTTACATATAAATATAATCAAACATATGTAAAAGATGGCCCACATATATGTATGATACATCCCAAAAGATAAATATACAGCATATACTTATGTACCTACCACAGGAGTACATACAATGAATATGTAAAATGGGAAATATTTAAAATCAAAATTTTAAAGTTTAAAAGAAGGATATTAAAATAAAAATGTTCTTACATTTTTAGTCATCTGGATTTACATTAATGGCTGATGTCATATGTTTCTTTGCATCAAAGCATCAAATAAAAAGTTTTAAAGTCAGTTATTCAAGAACTGTTGTCTGGTTGATTTAGATTAACATTGAGTGATACAGATCCCTCTTAGGAGCTGAAACATTCACTCCTGGATGTTAGAAGGAGAATAATACAATTCATGAAAGTAATAAACCATATTCTAAAAGCTGAGAAAGTTATAGTACTCACAGGACCTATTCCTATCATTTTTAAAGCTTTTCTTTTATTGAAACTATTTATATAATAGACTTTGATCATGTTTTCCCATTCCCCAATTCTCCTGCAATCTCCCCTCCTATCTACCCAATTTTCCATTCTACCCCATAACAAACGGCCAGACAAAGACAACAGCAAAACTAAGAAGCACAAACAAAAACATCCACAGAAGTACAAAGAGCAAAACTCATAATAAACAAGCTAAAACATAAAAGACAAAATTTAAAAATCCATCCAAACAAAGCAAGAAAAGAAAAAATAGTATAAAATGACAATTATATAATTTTGTGTTGGTCAAATAATCCCAAGCATGGCCCCTTACCTGGAGGCGCCCAGTGAGACTCCACTAGAGAAAACTGATTTTTCCTTTGTATTGGGTATCAATTGGAGATAGCTTTTTATGTGTGGGAGCCTGTATTTACTTCCTCTGTGCTCAAATCATGTGGCTTGAACCTCTACAGGCTTTATGTATGCAGCCATAGGCTCTGCAAGCTCAGATGTACACCAGTTGTGTCTGGAAGACACTGTTGCCTTGAGGTCATTCATCTCTTCTAGGTATTACAATCTTTTGGTTTTCTATTCCACATACATAGACCACTGTACCTTGAGGAGAGAGCTTTGATGAAGATACTCACTTAGGACTGAATGATTAAACTCTTTTACTTTCTTTCTGTTGTCCAGTTGTATGTTATCCATGCAAGAAGAAACTTCTCTTATGAGGGCTGAGTTATGCACTGAACACGGGTATAGCAGTATGTCATTAGGAGTTATTTTGTTGCTATGTTCCTTTAGCAGAATAATTGTATTTAAATGTTTTTGGAATAACCAACTACTTACTAGTTGTATTTAAGGCCCATTCCATTATAGTAGGCTACTTGTTCACCCCAGCTGCTGAAAATAATCACACAAACCTTATATTATTTAGGTCACTGCTCGGCTCATTAGCTCTAGCTTCTTATTTGCTAACTCTTACATCTTAATTAAACCCATCTCCATTAATCTGTGCATCACCACAAGGTTGTGGCCTACCAGCAGTTTCAGCACATCTTTCTCTGGCAGAGGCACCATGGCTTCTCCCTGACTCCACCCTTCTTTCTCCCAGCATTCAGTTTAGTTTTCCCTGCCTAGCTAAGTTCTGCCCTGCTATAGGTCCAAAGCAGTCCTTTATTAGCCAATGGTATTCACAGCATACAGAGAGGAATCCCACATCACCATTCCATGGGAACGAATACCTGACAGTGCCAAAGTGGCCAAGAACCTAAGACTACACAGGTCATTGGCTTTAGAGAAAACTTACTAATATTACTCTACTCAAGGAACATCACTCCAGCTCAATTTTATATAACCTGTATACAATGGCTAGCAAGAGAATACTGTCTCCTACGGAGCAGGCTGCATGTTGGGCAGAGAAGTCTAGGGATATAGCTGGACAAGCTTTAAATTGATTCAGATGTCTCTGAGTCATCCACCTATAGCAATATTAGTAACCCCAATGAACTCACTGGTTCACCAAATGAGAGTTGAGTGGAACCATTTTTGTGGTATAGCATTGGTGCCCTATCTAACGTGAATAGAATTTTATTCATGTTCCCTAATGAAAAAAGGCACACAAAGTTATCTAACCAGTCTTTAGAGTAGAGCCAACACTATGAACGTTTCCTATAAAATTCTTCTTTTGACTTTATTCTAGGAATAAAATGTTAAACACTGATAAATCAATCTAATCTCATAAATAATGTTAAGGATGGAAAATTATAGTACATCAAGAAATTCTCTTGGGTTGCTTTTGGATTTAGATTCTGAGTTAACACCTATGCCTTAACATATCAATCGAGCAGCACATCGTTTAGCCTTGTGTCTAATATAAATATATCTTTCTGTGAGGTGTTTATGGTGGGAAAAGGGTAACAGTTTTGTTCAAATATAATGGGCAGAGGAAACTAAAACTAAAGCTATATGAAATTAATTCTAAAATCTTATACATATTGCAAAGTTTTATTATTGAGGTGGATCTTAAGTTTTATTATTCTTAAATGTAATAATTTGAAATCTGTAAAAGACATCATAAGACCAGTGAAAAAATATGCAAAGACAAAGGAAAAATAGGATTAAAATATCCTTTGGTACTATATGTTAATACTTTTACCAAATTCACTGTCTTTTTAGTTTATAAAATATTTCTAAACATTAACATCCTAGGAATACTATTTCTAAAACTATAAGACTAATACAATTTTATATATTATTTTCATAAAATAATACTTTGGATATAACAAATATATACTACTATTTTAAATGAAAAGATGATTAGTTCCCACAATATTTCAGATAGGTCTCGATCTTCTATTTACAACTTGATTGTGACACTTGAAAGAAAGCCAACACATCTTTTCTGTTAAATAAAATTAGATACTATAAATGCATTCTTTGAATTTCTTTTTGTGTATATTGATGGTTGCTTTGTACAGAAGAAAGCACCTAAATCTAAAGCTCTAAATTTTGGCTTTATTAAAGCCCAAGTGTCAGAAGAACTGGACCTAAACTGGAGTTGGTTCTATTATTTATTCAAGATGCAAATTGGGCAAATCAGCCCTCCTTCATGTCCTGTTTTTCTGAGCCACAAAATA
Source organism: Bramus lutescens (assembly GCA_001685075.1). Lineage (NCBI taxonomy): Eukaryota > Metazoa > Chordata > Mammalia > Rodentia > Cricetidae > Bramus > Bramus lutescens. The sequence continues at coordinate 39,754 of LOEQ01010109.1, read as the reverse complement.
AGTCCTTTGGCCTAGTTTAAAACTTTTCTTTTTCTTCTTCAACATCTTGCAGACAAAACCTTATGCATAATGTAAACATGAATAAAAATAAATATGAAGCCAGACTTTCTCTTATGGAAGCAGGACTGTGGGAAGAGGGCAGCAGCCGTGTGTTGTGTGTGTGTGTGTCTGACTGTTTGTCTGACTAACTGACAGACTGACAGACTATCTGTCTGTCTTAGGGAACCCTATAGCCATCTCATGGAACTTACATCCTCAGGACTTGTTCGTGACATTCAGGGGTCATCAAATAAGTCCTTATCTTCATGACAACTTTTTGAAAATTATGTAATTATGTGATCTTTGTGTTAATTTGCCATTCTAAAATGTATTCTCATTTTAACACATCAGAATTTGTAAATACCTTGAAAACAGTACAACCTGATTTACAAAAGAAATTTATAAGAAATGCAAGACCTCTGTGTTCCAGGGCGACAAGCCCCCTTTCATAAGGAAACAATTGACTTAAGTGTCCCATAAAATACCAAGGTAGTAATATTTTACAAATGAATGAACTGAAAGAACTCAAAGACATTACTCAACAAAGGGTCAGGCAATTGGGAAGTTTNTTCCCTGCCTAGCTAAGTTCTGCCCTGCTATAGGTCCAAAGCAGTCCTTTATTAGCCAATGGTATTCACAGCATACAGAGAGGAATCCCACATCACCATTCCATGGGAACGAATACCTGACAGTGCCAAAGTGGCCAAGAACCTAAGACTACACAGGTCATTGGCTTTAGAGAAAACTTACTAATATTACTCTACTCAAGGAACATCACTCCAGCTCAATTTTATATAACCTGTATACAATGGCTAGCAAGAGAATACTGTCTCCTACGGAGCAGGCTGCATGTTGGGCAGAGAAGTCTAGGGATATAGCTGGACAAGCTTTAAATTGATTCAGATGTCTCTGAGTCATCCACCTATAGCAATATTAGTAACCCCAATGAACTCACTGGTTCACCAAATGAGAGTTGAGTGGAACCATTTTTGTGGTATAGCATTGGTGCCCTATCTAACGTGAATAGAATTTTATTCATGTTCCCTAATGAAAAAAGGCACACAAAGTTATCTAACCAGTCTTTAGAGTAGAGCCAACACTATGAACGTTTCCTATAAAATTCTTCTTTTGACTTTATTCTAGGAATAAAATGTTAAACACTGATAAATCAATCTAATCTCATAAATAATGTTAAGGATGGAAAATTATAGTACATCAAGAAATTCTCTTGGGTTGCTTTTGGATTTAGATTCTGAGTTAACACCTATGCCTTAACATATCAATCGAGCAGCACATCGTTTAGCCTTGTGTCTAATATAAATATATCTTTCTGTGAGGTGTTTATGGTGGGAAAAGGGTAACAGTTTTGTTCAAATATAATGGGCAGAGGAAACTAAAACTAAAGCTATATGAAATTAATTCTAAAATCTTATACATATTGCAAAGTTTTATTATTGAGGTGGATCTTAAGTTTTATTATTCTTAAATGTAATAATTTGAAATCTGTAAAAGACATCATAAGACCAGTGAAAAAATATGCAAAGACAAAGGAAAAATAGGATTAAAATATCCTTTGGTACTATATGTTAATACTTTTACCAAATTCACTGTCTTTTTAGTTTATAAAATATTTCTAAACATTAACATCCTAGGAATACTATTTCTAAAACTATAAGACTAATACAATTTTATATATTATTTTCATAAAATAATACTTTGGATATAACAAATATATACTACTATTTTAAATGAAAAGATGATTAGTTCCCACAATATTTCAGATAGGTCTCGATCTTCTATTTACAACTTGATTGTGACACTTGAAAGAAAGCCAACACATCTTTTCTGTTAAATAAAATTAGATACTATAAATGCATTCTTTGAATTTCTTTTTGTGTATATTGATGGTTGCTTTGTACAGAAGAAAGCACCTAAATCTAAAGCTCTAAATTTTGGCTTTATTAAAGCCCAAGTGTCAGAAGAACTGGACCTAAACTGGAGTTGGTTCTATTATTTATTCAAGATGCAAATTGGGCAAATCAGCCCTCCTTCATGTCCTGTTTTTCTGAGCCACAAAATAAGTCCTTTGGCCTAGTTTAAAACTTTTCTTTTTCTTCTTCAACATCTTGCAGACAAAACCTTATGCATAATGTAAACATGAATAAAAATAAATATGAAGCCAGACTTTCTCTTATGGAAGCAGGACTGTGGGAAGAGGGCAGCAGCCGTGTGTTGTGTGTGTGTGTGTCTGACTGTTTGTCTGACTAACTGACAGACTGACAGACTATCTGTCTGTCTTAGGGAACCCTATAGCCATCTCATGGAACTTACATCCTCAGGACTTGTTCGTGACATTCAGGGGTCATCAAATAAGTCCTTATCTTCATGACAACTTTTTGAAAATTATGTAATTATGTGATCTTTGTGTTAATTTGCCATTCTAAAATGTATTCTCATTTTAACACATCAGAATTTGTAAATACCTTGAAAACAGTACAACCTGATTTACAAAAGAAATTTATAAGAAATGCAAGACCTCTGTGTTCCAGGGCGACAAGCCCCCTTTCATAAGGAAACAATTGACTTAAGTGTCCCATAAAATACCAAGGTAGTAATATTTTACAAATGAATGAACTGAAAGAACTCAAAGACATTACTCAACAAAGGGTCAGGCAATTGGGAAGTTTGTGTGTGTGTGTGTGTGTTTATCTTAGCAGAAATTAATTTCTTTACTCATCTCTGTAGTCCAATGAGGATTTTTTAAATTTGGAAAAAAGGTCTGATGTCTCAGATTTAGTTCCCGTAAAGTCCCACTCTGAATTCTATCAGCAACACTGTACTTGGCCATTAGACCTCTGCAGTCACAGCCTGTGACAACCAGAAAGCAGGTGAGGCAGACCAACTTCTTCAAAATAGTTAATTGCCCAGGCAAAGAACGCCTACAGGAGATGGCTTTCACAAGGGCTATTTTCTTTACCAGTTACTAAAACGGAGTTCAGAATCTGAGGCAAGAATAATGGGTTTTCGCTGTCAGTAGTTTCTGATGCCCTTTATGAGCAACGATCTCTATCTACCTGAAATAAAGGAAATGGATCAAAGCAAACTTTTAGTAATCCCAAAAGGACCCGGAGTGAAATTGCCCCAGCTGTTACCTTATATAGACACCTTGACACAGTTCCCTCTTGTAGAAGGACTCAGGGGCCATCATTACTTTCCAGTTGTCTCGTACAGAGACCTACTTTATAAGACGTCGGGAAAGATAATGTACCCCGAGTCTAGAGACATCTTTCTGAAATGGGAATAGTATGTCACTCTCTTCCTGTAGCCCTGCTAATTAACTCTTGTGCTGATTTATAGGTCCCTGGGGACGGTGTATGGGAGATGACTGTGGCCCAGGCGGCATCCAAACCCGGGCTGTGTGGTGTGCTCATGTGGAAGGCTGGACAACGCTGCATACGAACTGCAAGCAGGCTGGGAGACCGAGTAACCAACAGAACTGTTTCAGGGTGTGTGACTGGCACAAAGAGTTGTACGACTGGAGGCTGGGACCCTGGAATCAGTGTCAGCCTGTGATTTCCAAAAGCCTGGAGAAAACTCGAGAATGTGTGAAGGGAGAGGAAGGCATCCAGGTGAGAGAGATAACCTGCATCCAGAAGGACAAGGACATTCCCGCAGAGGACATCATCTGCGAGTACTTTGAGCCCAAGCCCCTCCTGGAACAGGCCTGCCTCATCCCTTGCCAGCAAGACTGCATCGTGTCTGAGTTCTCGGCCTGGTCCGAGTGCTCCAAGACCTGTG
>LOEQ01010109.1:22106-35851 GCA_001685075.1 Bramus lutescens | reverse complement strand
GGCTCCAGCTGTCCCAACCTCACTGAGTTCCAGGTGTGCCAGTCCAACCCCTGCGAGGCAGAGGAGAGCATGTATAGTTTGCAGGTGGGGCCCTGGAGTACATGCTCAGTGTCACACTCACGGCAAACCAGGCAAGCCAGGCGTCGTGGCAAGAACAAAGAGCGGGAGAGGGACAGAGGCAAAGTGGTGAAGGACCCCGAGGCCCGTGAGCTCATCAAGAAAAAGAGAAACAGAAACAGACAAAACAGACAGGAGAACAGATACTGGGACATCCAGATTGGGTATCAGACCAGGGATGTGATGTGCACGAACAAGACTGGGAAAGCCGCGGAGCTCAGGTAACCTTTTAATATCAGTAACATCACCTGTCTCCTGTCTGCAGAAAAACAGGACTTCAGACTCACTGTACTGACGCCTGTAAGTAAGCATGAGGCAGATATTACCTAGTTCAAGGCGTTTGAGCTTGATTTCATGATGTGATTTTTCCTTTGTCCATGCGTAGGTCCCACATTGCTTTAGGACTTCTTACAAAATGCAGATTCTTGGGCAGGGCATATGGGGAAGTGGTGGAGCACTCGCCTAGCACACGTGAGGCCCAAAGTTCAGTTCCCAGTACCACAAAGAAAAAGCAAGACAGCTTCTGTATGCCATCTTTTCTCCAACAAAAGAAAGTAAAATAACTCAGAGCTTGGAGTATTGGGATTTTGAACACAGATATTTATCTGAGTAAGTTAAGAGAGTAAGGCACAATTGTAATCTCTCAAATTTTATAGCATTTTCAGAATTACCCTATAAACAAAATATGTTCTTAACAAGCACCTGGGGAACCATACCTTAGACTAATATTCTCCCACATTTCATAAAACAAAGTAACTCTCTCCAGAGAAGAAAACAGGAAACAGTGGGAAATAAAGAAAGCAGAGGATATTTACCCAGTAGTGGCTTAGCTTTGAAAATGTAATTCATTGGCAGCAAGTCCTAGAAGGAAATTATTTGGCAGATTATCCTCTGGTACGTAATGACTGCATTATGAAAAGCTACCTCATGTGTGATTCATTTGTTGTGAACATAGTGTTCGTTGAGAATGACCGGAAGGTTATGATTTCTTTAGAATGACTAAATTTTGCTCTTGGACAAGCCAGATCATCTGGGAGTGGCTATCTGGATCATTTGCATAATTGCCTTTTCTGAAATATTTATGAAGTTATGATTGGGACTCAATCAAAGAAATCACAGCATCATCACTCATAATTTGATATCTTATTTACTATATAATCAGCATTGATTTGCATTGCTATCTCCATATCATGAAATCTGTTCTAATGATTAAATACATAAGATAAATTTCCCTGCTGTCTCAACGCATATACCTTTGCAGAGCAGCCGAAGTCTGTGTCTTGTTGCCCCTGGAAATCTTGTGAAAGAATACAATTTCCTGTTTACTTTGGAGGTTGACAACCTGATTAGGATTGTGTGGCATGCCGACTGTTTTCTCAAATAGCACACTGTCTTTATTTTTTTAATTCCTTGCCCTCCCTACCTTTACTTCAGCTATTCTTGTTTATTGATTTCATTACTGTGGATTTTCAGATATAGGTAAAAATCATCTTGGAGGAGGTTATAGCTTAAATAAATGAGTAAATAAAAATGAATGATTGATTCCTCTAAGTTAAAAACTTTCTCCCATAATACTATTGTTCTGGTTGCCTTTTCTTTCATTTCAACACTTTATGTTATTGGATACTGACCCTCGGGCTGTGTTTATGCTTAGCCAGCACTCTGCCATTGATCTACGTGCAGTCCTAGCTGTTGTCTTGAATCTATTTGCCACTGTTCTCCTTTCTGAATTAACACAATTCCATTTCATTTCAGCTGCACAGGAAGTTACTCATTGTTCCTCTGTAGCCTCTTCCTAATTCTGTGGACTTTGCTGAACATTTCTGTTTCCCCACCTCCTTACAGCAGGCTCATCTCATGGATGTGTGTGGATTTATACTTCCACCATTTCATTGATGTGTGTGCATTTGTGCTTCCACACTCTATCCGTTTTCAATTCACTCCCTATTTGGTCCTTATTTTCTGATAGTCTTTATTCTGATGGTTCCCCAGTCTTCTTCCCTGTAATAGTACAGATATCTAAGTTGCTTGACTCCCATTAAGTAACTGAATGAGCCACTAATGAGCAACTTGGAGTTGACTCCTCCTGTCACTGCTGTAGAGGTTTAATTTAATGTTGATTACTCGATTAAAAGTGTAATTAGGCTATTAGCTTCCATTGCATAAAGTCTAATATTCACATCAGTTGTGTGAATTAAACAAGCATACTTAAAAATGTGGGGATTGTCTTATCAGTCACTTACATCCTTTTAGAAATACCATGCATGACTATCCCAGTACAGTGATAGCCGCATAAATATTAGTAGGCTATGAACTAAAATAGTGAAATGGCCAGCATTTATCTTCAATATAAATTATAAGGTTATTAATAAAATTAAAATTCTAGTCAAGATGTGACACAAATCAGGTCTTTTGAAGACATTTTGCCCAAACTTCAAACCACTTCATCAAGGAAGCCAGTACAGTAAGGTATGAACTAGCACAGAACCATGAATCAGGGATTTAGTCACTGAATTTAAAGTCCATCTCATTGGGATCTTTATGATATAAGTGACTAAATAATCATTGGATAAGACTAGCAATGTTCCATTCAAGCAGCTGAAATTACTTAGCTATACAGGCCAGCGATTCATTAGGAACTTCTCTATAGGCCTATAAAGTGTTTCAAGGAATTGCTGCTGAGTTGTCCAAGCTAAAGAAAACACATATATCTTGAATTCAATGAGACCACAATCAATAAAGATGGTGGATGCAAATTACATCTTATTTTTTATGACAGTAAGAAAATTACAGTCTCAAATCTCTGCTGATCCAGAAGTTTTGCACAGTGTGGTGGTCCAGATGTAGCAGAGATATGAAACTTGAGGAGTCATTGTGTCTTGTCTCTTCATGAGCACTTAAAACCTCCAGAGAAGCCTAAAGTCTCATGGGGTGAAGATGTAGAAGTAATATGCTTTCCCAGTAAGAAATCACTCTGCACAATTAGAGATTAACAAAGGCAAAAGCTTTTTAATATAGCATGGTCTGACTCTGGCTAATGCCCAAAGTGAAGCTGGCCTCGAATGAACTTTACTGACTTTGGCTTACGCGTTCCACATATATTTTCATCCTTAAATCTTTTGGGTCCAAGTCCGAACTTATGGTTTGAACATTACACAGAAGCAAGAGGCTGCAAATCTTTCCATGTAGGTGAATGATCGATTTGTGCAGCGAACATATTGTCAGAAATATTTCTTAAGTACCCCGGAGTTGTTATCCAGAGTCACCCTGGCCAGCTGGCAGAGTTATGCTTTCTCTGATAAGAGCACAGGGGCCTTAATGGCAAACTAGGACTTAATGGTGGTTGTGACCCAGCAGTGCCCACTTGAGCCATCCCTTAGAGGCATGTTCTTTCATGTGGGGATGGGCTTAATGGCTGGTTTTAAGTCAGGGTTGTCTCCTTTATAGGGAAGGAGCCCAATTTGAGGTCCATCTTGATGAATAAATAATAGCAGAAACTTATTCAGCAACCCTAAACTTAAATTGTGGCACAAATTTCTTTCTCAGCTTCAAATAAGCCTGGATAGCACACTATTTATCATCTAGTCATATTGGAAGTCATGCTCCTTAACCAAATTCTATGTATTATCACTCAGTATTTCCAAGGCAAGTGTATTAGTGAATCCTCCATAGCATCAAGTTTCTCTTACATCAAAGGGAATGGCATTTCCTTGCTATTTATATCAGGGTCTGGGATAGGATTGCTCAAACATCCTGGCATTATATTTAAAAAATCTTAAAATTCTTAAAGGTAATCGTGAACAAGGAAACTCATCATCAGTGTGTCAAGTTGTCAAAGGTTGCACATAATAGTTTTAAGAAGAAATTAATTATCAATTCACTTACTTATAATGAATGTTTGATCCATATCCTCTGGGGAACATACATGCAAATGTATTTTTGCTGGAAAATTATGGGACATCTGGACATCTTCACATATTTAAGCATATTCCCTTTTGAAGTAACAGGACGAGCGTGCCACATTCTACACAATGGTGAAAACTGAATCAATGGGTGAGGTTGTGAGAATCACTGCACTCAGGAGGACACCAGTTTCTTTGGGTGCAGCAGTGACTTTTAGCCAGATTTGAAAAGAAATCTTAATCAGACTAGGAGCTGATGGATAGTATGTCAAGCATTTCTCTAGAAAATCAAAAACTTTAAAGAACAATATGGTCCCGAATTGGAAGGAAATTCAGCGTTCAAACAGAATCCGGGACATTAAAATAATGCTAGGACTATGCTCTGTGGCAGGCAGCAACCTCCAGCCTGCAGTGAGCACAGTCCTAATTTGAAACTTCTGTAAGAGCCACTTCAGTCTGGGTTGGTGCTTGCTGAAGTAAAGACTCCCATCGGCATAGTAAGTCACAGATTTTGGTAACGGCTAGGAAGTGTGCTGTAAATAAAACAAGACACATTTAGTGGAAGTACTTGACAGCTTTAGAAAGTACCTTCCATTTAAATGCACTTTGTTGTGTCACATTTTCTAACAAAGGCAATTAGTTGTAATCACAAGCCCATTGGAAACATTGCCAAAATAGTGGGAAATTCGACCCAAGAGATTCCTGAGGGAATAAGAATGAATTTGGGTTTGAAAAGAATTTTTGTTGTTTAAATCAAAGAAGTAGATTTATCCAGTACTGGGAAAATTCCATAAAACAAAACTTATGTACAAATAAAAGGTAAATACATAAAATCCAGAGTAATACAATAACATGTAGAAATACTGACACAAAACACGATATACCTCTGATTTCTGTTACTGAGTTCATTCTTATGTGTCTAGAAAATAAGCCACAGCATGTCAAATGGCAGTTCTTATGGGGTTTCTGGTTATTTTTTCATAGTCAGGAATTTCGTAACACAACCTTTCATCTTTAATTGTTAATAAGAAAGTTATATTGCTGTTCAACAAAATCAATGTCTTCATGTCTTATTTTACCTTAAAATGCCAGTTGTTAACTGAGCCAGTGTTTGTCTCTAATACTGCTTTCTACAGCAATAATAATAATAATAAGCTTGTATATAAACTGTACATGGTGCTGGAAGTCTTTAATCTCATTACTCAGGAAGCAGATTGGCTGATGTCTGTGATTTTGAGGCCAGCCTGATCTACACAGAGAGAGTTAAAGATAGCCAAGGCTATATTTAGAAACCCTGTCTCAAAACAGAAAAGAAAAAAGTCAATTAATTAATTGATCGATTGGTACATAAACATAAAGTTGTAGGCTTGAGAGTAATCAGAAAACTGGCCAAAACAAGTAGAGAAATTAAAGTAACAGATGACAGGGAAAATTGAGTACAAAGCTGGTGAAATAGATCATAATGTAAAGGAGTTTCTGGAAAAGCTTGGACACCTGAGTTTGATCCCCAAAACCCACATAAAGATAGAAGGAAAAAGAACTGACTTATCTCGATTGTCTGTCCTCTGACTTCCGCATGAAGGCTGTGACATTCATGCCCTGTTGTCCTCCCTCAATCCCTACCCATGTCTTCTCCAGTGTGTGTACACACACAAACACATGCAATAATAACAAGAAATTATCTGGAAAGAAATGCTATATAAGAATAGGGAAATTGTGACCTCAATTTAGTGCCACTCAATGTAGTTTTAAATAAGTCTTGTAAATTTTCTGCAATGGAATAGCGTTTCTATAAAATTGTATGTGGGTAGGGGGACAAGAGGGGAAAAAGTTTGTAAAAGCCTTCCAAATTATGTGATACCAGCAAACCTTCAAAAAAAGTATCAAAGCCAGGCGTTGTTGGAATAAGGCCTGTAATTCCAGCCCTTGGGAGGCAGAGGCAGGTAGATCTCTGTGAGTTCTAGGCCAGCCTGGTCTACAAAATGAGTGCTAGGACAGGTTCCAAAGCTACACAGAGAAACTCTATCTTGAAAATCAAAAACAAAAACAAAAGAGTGTCAAAAATTGTGGACATAAAATCTTATATATTTTCCTTAGAAGAAAGTACATTCATTTCCAGCATGTCCTCCAGATAAGTTCATCTTGAAGCAGGGTGAATTTCTAAACCGTGAATCTGGAGCCCCAGCAGGGCAGCCTGTGTGTGCCTGTGAGGGCTTTACTCTCTTGATGTACTGTATGGCTACCAAGGCCCTTCCCCGCACTGAGACTTTGAGAACTGATGAAATTGCAAATATAATTGTACCCTTACCAAAAAGAAGAGAGAAAATTACCTGCTATTTAAGGCAGCATTGACTCCTTTTAGGTTATTCAGAATCCATTTATAAAATTACAATTTCTCATGCATGCATAACAGGCTTTCAGATTTACAGTTTTCCTTTAGTATCCAGTGTTGACATGCCTGTCAGATGGCCCTCCTCGCATCTTACAAGCTTGCCTCTGCTTCCTCTTGATTATGCTAAGAGTCAATGTGACTATTTCTGTTTCTTAAAGAGTCTATATCTAACAAGAAGGCCTCACTCCTCTCAGAAGGTAGCGCTGTCAGGGAGGTGTATTATGCCAGAGGTATGAAAGGGCCACTCTCTGGCATTCTCCAGCCAGCTTCTGTGTCCCGGGAGGGTTTGTGAGCAGAATATTCTGAGGCTTCCTAGTTCTCTTCTCTCTAGGACTCTACCAAAGGAAGGGCAATAGTATTACAGAAGTGGGGAAAAGGGAGCCGTAAGAATCAGTCATGGTGAATTTCTCTGAAAAAGGCAGCTCTCTCCTTAGCTCTAGGTCTGCCTCAGGTTCTGACAAAACCCTTCCCCTTGATCCATTTGTTATTCCAAAGCACAATTTTTGCAGTGCCTAGAACTAATGTGTTTCATCATTACTAGATTTATCTCTTTTGTAAATAATAGTTTTACCTCTTTTCTGCTGCCTTAATTGACAGCTACATGAGAGACCAATGTTGGAACCTCATGCTGAACATTGGAGCACATACTTAAAACAAAGCAAAGCTTCATTTTCAGGAACTTGTTTCATTATAACAGTTGCCCCTAAAGGACCAACAAGATTTTGAGGTGCCAAAGGAGAGCTCATACAGGCAAAGAACAACTAAGGCAGTGATCTCTTTCTAGGAGGAAGTTGTTGGAATCCAGAGGGATACTATTAGATGTTATTATTAATGCTGAATAAGTAGCTCAGAGTTGAGGGGGTGATAAGTAAAGAATATGGGAACAGAAAAGCAACAGCGCTGAAATCTGGAGGCCAAATGCAGTTCGTTGTACAGGGTGTCATGTTCACCTGTTCCTGAAGGGGGAGGAAGACTTAGCATCTGTTGAAACTTAGAGAGCTTGTGAAATCCACCTTAAATATTTGGACCTTATATTTCCTGGTTCAAACATCTCCACAGTTATTAGTAGTGATATTTGAGCATGTCCCCATGGATGTGTGTGTGTTACATACTGATACATTATAAACAGGGACATATTAAAACATGCTGTGAGTATAAAAATGAAAATAATTAAATTTAAGGTAAAGAAGTAAGAAAATAATTAGCTTAATAATCATTATGGATTTATACTACATTTAACTTTTACTGAGTATATTGTGTGTATATACATGCACTTTCATGTGAAGGTAAGCATGCACATGAGAGTATGCATGTGGAAGCCAGAAGATCAAACTAAGATGTCCCTCCTCAGGTACTGCACCTTGGTTATGACATACCATGTCTCACAGTTAGGAGTTAAACTGGCTGGCAACAAGCACCAAGTATCCATCTGCCTCTTCCTCCCCAACACCACAATTACAAATGTAGAGCATATGCCCACTGTTTTTCATATAGGTTCTAAGGCTAAAACTCAGGCCCCACTGGTTGCACAGCATGAATTTAATTTAATTTAGTATGAATTTTATATCCGCAATACCTTACTGGGGTTGTAAGATAAACTATATTAGTGAATTTTAATTTATTAAGAAGATATGTGCATGCATATGTGTGAGGTTTGTATGTGTGTGTACACTTACTGAGGAAATTACTCTCAGTCTCAACAAATATGGACATGTTTCAAAACATGAATTGAATCCATTAAAAATTAATTGAATAATTTATGCCTTATGAGGAACAACTTCTTCGGATCTGATCAGATAGCTTTTTTGCAACTTTTTATAAGGTTGGTGCACAGCCATAGTGTTAATCTCCTTTGTCTTCATTTGTCTGTCCCCAGAGTGTAAAAGTAGAAAGAAATAAAAGCATATACTTGTCTACAATCAGTTAGAAGGAAACATGCTTATTCATGCTCCTTCTAGCAAGGGTGTTGACATTCATTTCAAAATACTAGAGTACCAAATAGTGAGAACAACTTCCAAGAAACATAGCTCCTCCACTGAACTAGTGCTGGGATCTAAGATATCCACTGTAGTCAAATTATAAGGAAGGTCATCTTCTGTTCAGTATTTAAGGCTCCACTTTGCACCATTTATTAACCACAATCCATTTCTCTTAAAATTTGTGTTTGAATTTATGGATAGCCCCAACTTCCTCTTTTCATCCAAATTTGTGTCTACTTTCTTCTGTTCTATTCCTCAACTTGATTTCAACTTGATTTTACTTAAGGAAGTAACTAGTAAACAAATGAGTAGGTGACCCATCCTCCATATATAAGGACATAAATGAACATGTCTACTCATATGTGTAAATAGTTCTAATCCATAGATTAGATTGTTAAACTGTTGTTTAACATAAAGAATCAAAATTAACCAGTACAGTTTCTACTCACCTAAAATAATGCTTACCATGTATTCAGTTCCCAGAAAACACTGAAATTTAAAGGAGATTTTTTTCAATTTCAGTGGTTGAAACATTTAGAAAATTACAAGGTGTCAACTGAGAGCTATGGTAATGGTAATTCTTTGAGCTTATGAAACATGAAAGAAGGTTGCCAAAAGGAACACTGGATTCAATTAAGAGAATATAGGCTTATGTTTATTTCATGAGACACTATTCTGAATATGTATCAATATTACAGTGCCTGGTAAACACCAAGCAATTTCTATCACACTGTTAAAATTATATTTTCCTATTAAAATTAGAAATGTACCATTTTTAACATTTTAAGTACGTATTGGTGCTTTCTTAGCAATTGTTTATTTAGCTAAATGCTTCACAAATAAGCATCCTTGTTTGTATCCCCTCTTACTTCTGTTTTTACATCTTTAATTGATTAATTATCTTTATGTATATGATGTCTGTATGTTAGGAACATATATGGCATGGTATGCATGTGGAGGTCAGAGGGCTTTGGGAGTCAGTTCTCTCCTTCCATTAAGAATTCATAGGATACAATTTGTTTGCGAGCATTCACGGGAAGTATTTTTCTTCATCTCACCCACCCTGTTTTCAAATCTTGAATCAATTAGGGTAGGGTAGTTTGTCACCAGTGTCACTTAGATGTTGTTAATAAAGAAGGAATAATGAATCTATTATGAATGTCTATCTTTTAACTTCTAGTAATTCCAACAATCAAAGTGAACATCAGGTTAGCTTCCCAATTCAAAGGTAAAACCATATCATAGCCAAAATGTATTTACCTCCTTCATACTTCTCTAGGTCACTTCCTTTAAATCAATTTAGAGAGGTGTGAATGACATGTAAAAGCCATACATATATAATATATATTCATTTGTTGCATAACAATGTTTTTTCTGATTACACTAAAATTATAATGGAACTTTAAAATCTGTACCACCTAGTGATGTTGTGGCCAATGGAATATGACAACATTGCTTTGCCCATGTGTGGCCATCATACTGGGGTGAGCACATTGTGCTGCCAGTCAAATAAAGGCATAGCACATGCAATAATGAATAATAGGTATGAAGTAGGCTATCCTGTCTAAGTTTTTGTACATGCATTTTCTAATGTCTACAGGTGAACTATGATGCCTCTCTTGGAAGAAGTTCATATCCCTAAGCAACATACAACAAAGCTAAAGCAGGCTGAGCTTAATGATAGGAACATATTGTAAAACCATCAGGCTATAAAATTATATATTTTGCCTCACAATGTTTTGTGCAACACTTTTTATTGTTATATAGGCTTTATTAATATTTTGTGTGTCAAGAATATCTAAGATCTAGTCTTTTTCAAATAAGTATGAAACACAGCATGGTCTATTCTTGTGAAAGTGAGGACTCTGTGCTGGGACAATTGAACAAAAAGAAACTGTAAGCTGTAGGGAGATATTTTAAGTATTTGGTATTCAAGTTACAGGAAGAGATTTGGAATTTGAACTAACCTTAAATCAGATCAGAGATATTCCTGCATAATCTTTTCCCAATACACAAACTTAGTGTGGTTCATTCCACTCTCCTCACATTTCTTGGTGAATTTATAGAAACCTCACAGTTCTGTTTGACTCTCTTGCTTGAGATATTGTGAAAGCAAGTTTCCTATGGGAACTGGTACTCCCTCCAGCAGAATGGACTCTGATTGGGGTAGTGACCTTGGAGCTCCTTGGCAGCAAAAGTGATCTCACCCATTGTTTTCACATATTTGCTGGAATTTGGCAAGCTCCACATCACTAGTAATGACTTTTCCTCTGACAAATAAATCAATAAGGTTTTTAAATGGGAGGAAACACTTCAAAAGGAAAATAATTCCCATAGGATAAGGAATTAAATAAATCTTTGTAAAGCTCTATTTGTATAATCTAATTAAGAATACACTATCTTGCAGAGTTTACTGACAAGTTGCTTTACAGTTTCATGTGTTGATTTTTTTAATTTACTTGGCTTTTAAAATTGTTATTCATTCATTGATTACATGATTTTAGGTTTCTTTTAATACTTGTATTACACAGTGTTCTTTATTTTTCTAATTGTATAATTTCATTTGTGAGAGATTTTATGTTTGAGAGACACTTTGTCTTATGTTGATTACAAATATGTGTGCACAGACACTAGATTTTAAAAGGATGTAATCATGGTAACATATTTGAGTAGTACTTGCTGGGTTCAGAATGATTTTAGATAAACAAAATTACTGTGCTCTGTTTAGTACAAGCAGCCTCTATACTGTAAAGTCTTGGATTGCCCACCCAGCCATGTGTAATGTAGTGTTCTGAAATAAGGAAAGGAAGTTTGTGATGAAGACAGTCCATCATGACTATAATAAGCCGAGATAGCTGTGTGGAGTAACACACTTCAGAGTTTCAATTCTGTGTAATGCCTTGTCCCTGCACTTGAATTTTTAATTTTATTTACATAATAGAAGATAATATGTAAAATAGTTGAATGATTAGAATCTTAGTTGATGAAGGTATTTTGTATTGTCAATGCCTTACACGTGGCATAAGTCGTAGATGGTTAAAAGAAAAAGCATTTAATGAACAGATAAATCTAATGTAAAAACAATTAGGGATCTAGGAGAAAGAGTGCTTCTAAATTAGCTACCGTCATTTGAAAGGCTAATACCTTGGTTGTGGATCTCTGCATCTGGTTCCATCAGAGATTGGATGAAGGCTCTATGATGACAGTTAGGGTAGTCACCACTCTGATTAACAGGAAGGCCATTTTGGGCACCCTCTCCACCGTTGCTAGGAGTGTTAGCCGAGGTCTTCCCTGTGTATTCTTGGGAATTGGCTCAGCATCAGGTTTCTCCCTAGTCCCATAGTTGCTCTCTCTATCAAGATCTCTCCCTCATTGCTCTCCCACATTGTCCCTCTCCCCTCTCAACCAGCCTGTTCCCCCATGTTCTCATCTCCCATCCATCCCCTCTTCTTTACAGCTCTCCCTCACTGTAAATCCATCTCATCTAATTCCCCTTCTCAGGGAGATCTATGTGTCCCTCTTAGGGTCTTCCTTGTTAGCTAGCTTCTTTGGAGCTACGGATTGAAGTCTGGTTACCCTTTGCTTTCCATCTAATATCCAATTATAAGTGAGTACATACTGTGTTTGTCTTTCTGAGTCTAGGTTACCTCACTCAGGATGGTTTTTCTAGTTCCACACATTTACCTACAAATTTCATGATGTCATTGTTTTTTATAACTGAGTAATACTCCATTGTGTAAATGTACCATATTTTATTTATTCATTCTTTGGTTGAGGGGCATCTAGATTGTTTCCAGGTTCTGGTAATTATGATTGATACTGTAATTAACATTGCTGAGCAAGTGTCCTTGTGGTATGATTGAGTATCCTTTGGGTATATGCCTATTAGTGGTTATGCTGAGATTTGAAATCAATTGATTCCCAATTTTCTGAGAAACTGTCATAATGATTTCTAAAGTGGTTGTACCAGTATGCACTCCCACCAGCAGAGGAGTGTTCCCCTGACTCAACAACCTCTCCAAAGTAAACTGTCCTCAGTATTTTTTAACTTAACCATTCTGACAGGTGTCAGATGATATCTCGGAGTCGTTTTAATTTCATTTCCATGATGACTAAGGATTTGAGCAATTCCCTAAATGTCTTTCAGCCATTTGAGATTCTTCTGCTGAGAATTCTTTGTTTAACTCTATACCCCACTTCTAACTGGATAAATTTGTATTTTGATGTCTACTTTTTTGAGTTCTTTATATATTTTGGAGATCAGTCATCTCTTCTGTGTGGGAATAGTGATTATCTTTTCCCATTGTATAAGCTGTCATTTTGTTTCATTTACTGTGTCATCTGCATTATAGAAGATTTTCAGTTTTAGAAGTCTCATTTACTGATCGCTACTATCAGTGTCAGTGCTACTGGTGTTATATTTAGAAAGTGGTCTCTGGTGACAATGCGTTCAAGGCTACTTCTGACTTTCCCTTCTATATGGTTCAATGTAACTAGATTTGTTTTGAGGTTCTTGATACATTTGGATTTGAGTGTTGTGCATGATAATAGATATGGATCTATTCGCTCTCTTCTACATGTTGACATCCAGTTATACCAGTTAAAGATGCTTTCCTTTTTACATTGTAACATTATGGATTCTTTGTCAAAAATCATGTGTTCATAGGTATGCGGATTAATGTCAGGGTCTTCAATTCCATTCAGTTGGTTAACATATCTGTTTTTATGTCAATAACAAGTTGTTTTTATTACTATAGCTCTATAGTAGATCTTGAAGTTAGGGGTAACTGATGGAACCAGATGTAGACTTCTACAATCAAGCAACAGGATGAGCTTCTGGAATCCAATCGACAAGAGGGAGACGGTAATATATGAGCAATGGAGGTCAATATCATGATGAAGAAATCTGCAGAGACAGCTGAACCAAGCTCATGGAAACTCAGGAACTATAGAATGACAGCTGTGGAACCTCCGTAGGACTGAACTTGACCCTCCATGTGTGAGAGACAGTGGTGAAGCTTGGACTATCTGAGAGGGCCCTGGTAGTAGCACCACAATCTCTCTGGTGCATGAGCTAGTTTGTTGGAGCCCATTCCCCATGGTGGGATGACATGCTCAGCCTTAATGCAGGGAAGAGGGTCTTGGTACTGCCCCAACTTAATATACCAAACTTTATTGACTGCCCATGGAAGCCCTTACCCATTGGTAGGAGTGGATAGGGGTTTGCTGGAGGGGAGGCAGGGAGGGTGGGAGGAGAGGTGAAGAAGAACTTTGGTTGGAATGTAAAATAAAATTTAATACATTGGGAGGAAGGAAGGAAGGAAGGAAGGAAGGAAGGAAGGAAGGAAGGAAGGA
>LOEQ01010109.1:8623-22101 GCA_001685075.1 Bramus lutescens | reverse complement strand
AAGGAAGGAAGGAAGGAAGGAAGGAAGGAAGGAAGGAAGGAAGGAAGGCTCACTAATCCTATTTGATTGGTTCTTGGGAAGAGAGCTGTCCCTATATTACTCATATAAAATAATGTTCCAAGTCAGCCCACAGTTTAAAACACTTTTGGAAATGGTGTGAGCAATTTTTTGACAGAGACAGGGAAGTTGCTAGTTATTCTGCATTGAACTGGTGACAAAAAAGCAGCAAACAACCTTGGCAGGAAGGCAAACAACACTGACAGTCAATCAAACATTATGGATTCTCCCCCAGTAATCCAGGGAGAAAAATCATGTCCATGGGCAGGAATGGCATGGCATGGAAAGCTTAATTGGTGCAAGGTTCCAACACTGGAAATAGACAATGAAGGAGGAACTCAGTATGAAATACAACAGTAACGATTTCCATGTAACAATTTGGTTTTATCTTCTGATTGCTGCCCACCAGCAATCTCTGATCCCCAAGATTCTGGTAAATAGAAAACTGTAGAATAGTCAGGATTCCTTGCTAATGACTGAAACATAAAAAGAAGTTTATGGACTTTTCTGGCACTCTATTATTTCATGTCTCAAACTATACACAAATTCAAAGTGTACATTTTTATCTGGACTGCATATTCTTAGTAGAGCAAAGCTTGAGACACTTTGAATGACTACAAGTATCTGAGGCCTGAGTATCATGTATCCTAAAACTTGAGATTTGGCTGTACCTGTCTATGACTTCATGATAACCACCAAGATTTCATTCAACATGTATACATGGCCAAGTATGCTGGCTTAGAACCTTTGATTCTCTAGTTATGTGTGCTAGCCAGATACTTCATGTCCAGATTTTCCCTTCTTGGTTTTGAAAAGTTACTTTTATTTAAAAATAATTTCTGTCCTCTACATTTATTTACTTTCTCTAATCCTTAGTGAAATGCGAGGAAAATGTCTGCCATCAGCATGTAACATAGTCCCTTTCTTCAACATATTGAACAAATGGGAAAAGACTAATCAATGAAAAGTGGGTTGTGAACATCAGAGACAATGGGCAGAAGGCAAGAGGCAAGGGAGGATCCTGAGTTTCACAAGTTGAAACAAGCCCGCCTCAAGCCACCCTGTGTACATGACGTCCAAGGCTCACTCATTACTTAGGAGCTACAGGCAAAGGACAGTTACTGAGGAATAGGGAAATATTATTTCTGTAGATATGTCCACTATGCTTAAGTGGAAGATCTCACAACCACATAGATATAAGCAGCACTGAATGCAATTAGTGGGCTTTAAAAATAACATGAAGTTAGGAAGGGTCACATTGGGAGATAAATGCAGAAAGTTGGAGAGAAGAAATAAGGATTTACAATCATATTGCATTGTTCATGTGCATGTAATTATCAAAAATAAAATAAATTTTGAAAGGAAATAGACTAGGAATATAATACAAAACAAAGTTTGTTTCTGTTTTGAGACAGGATCTTGTATTTCAGGTTAGGATGGCCTTAAACTAATAACCTTCTTGCCCCAGCCTCCTGAGCACTGATCCCATGTGAGTACCTTCACACCCAGCTCAAAAAGGTCTTTCAACAAGAAATGCACTCTATGAAGATAATTATATTCAAATCAAAATAAGTGATTATATTATTTCATTTAAATGTGGAGTATAATAGAAAGTGAGAATTTTGCATCACTTAATTTAATTCTAGAATCAGATGTAACTTTAATGATTTTCTTACACAAACAAGAGGACTGAAACATTTACTTTCAGTTTTTTATGCCCAAACTTAATATCCAGCTTAAACTTAATTACAGATACATATCTACATACATATAGATAACTCATATACATATATATACATATATATTTCATACATGCACACAGTGGAAAAAGGATAGAAAAGAATTGACTGTTACACTCTCATATCTTCTCCCTTTAAGGTTATTCATCATATATGCTTGTGTAGTCAGTAAACAGATAATAAGCATCTAATATTACCTAATCTTTTCCTTGAAAAAATCTTTGAATGATGTTGATTTTTTTGATCATCTTCCCTACGGTTTATATATTCTGAATCTATCAATATTTTACATTTAAATATGTATATATAACAATGGTTGAGAGAACAGGCACAATATTATGAATTCCATTTTTTTTGACTCTCCCTTGACAGGGAAAGTTAGACTTCCATGCACCATACACTCTGCCATTTTAGAAACTGTCTTTATAAAGTCAGAATTATACTAGGCTTTCATTTTGTTGATGGTAGTCGGTCGGCTACTTAAAATAACAAAATGCCTACATAATCTAGTCCTGAAAATAATACACATTCCTCACAATACTAATAATAAGTAATACTGAGTAAACACATTGAGATATTTAGGGATGTTAAGATGAGAAATTAGGGCAAGAGACTCCCTGGTGGTACTTTTTTTAGGTAAACTTTTTTTTTCCCCTCAGTCAGAAAGAGGTCTAGTGCCCTTTCTCAAAGGTATTTGGAAAATAAGATTTTGAACACTAGAGGAATGGTCTTGTGCCACTTGCATAACAGAGTCAGATAGCCTAGATTCAAGGAAGAACTCTGCCACTCCCTTCTTCACTCCATAGTGGAACAGTATTCCCGTAGTTGCACATATAACAGGATTGTTATAAGAATACACAAAGTTATGCATGTAAAAGCTGTGAAAGAGAAAATGGCTTTGAAAAACAATAACAAAAGATAGCTTTAGAAATATTAGATACTAATAATCAAATATAGTGCTGAATAAAATGGGAAAGTAGATAACATAATAACTGTTTACTACTTAAGCTTTCTAAATAGCTTTCAAATGATCAGAGTAATATTCATGGCCAAGAATCACTGTATACATATTTCTGTTATTCCACAAATTAAAAATCTTTCTTAGATCTATCTTTAATATGCTAGAATAAATTAGCAGTAAAATAGATTCATATTATGTAACAATGTGTTTTTATTTTGCTCAAGTCACAGAATTTCTGATTCTAGTTATACTAGCCAGGAAAGTTGTTTTAAATTTAAGAAATATCAAATATATCAATTAAGAGGTGTCTTTAACTTTAATTTTGGAGCAGAAAATAAAATTATTTTGTGCAAAAGTCATTCTCTCATGCCAAGGATGTCTAAAGATCATGCTTGTGGTATTGGTGATATTCAAGAAATTAAATGTTTATCTGTGATTGCCAATATCATGGAGCATTTTGACCTTAAAGTAAGATATTGAACTTAGTGCTGTATCACAGATTTACTTTTATTTGGTTATCATATCTGTATGATTTTACTCAAAATTAATTTAGCACTTCACTTTAAGCACTACATTCTAAAGAAACCTGGATATAAAGCAGATTTTGTTCTAATTACTTCTTGAAATGCCAGCTGTTTGTATCTGGAGAATCCTCCACACAGAAATCTATGACTTGTGAAAATATTCGAAGTACCAGAGACTGGCTCACTTAAACAAAAGAAAAGTTACTGTTGAACATCTATTAGAACTGCAATTCAGAATAGTTGCAGGGAGAAAGTGTAAAGCTAAAATAAAAGTATTAATTGCTGGCAGAATGAGTGTTTTTATTATTGTTTTAGAACATTCTTCTTTTTGGAATTTCACATATAAATCCTATTTTTACATCATTCTTCAGCTCTAAATCCTCCTGCCCTGAAACTCCTTCTCAAGCTCATAACCTCTTATTTGATTGTTGTAATACACATCTATTAATATATGCTATCTAAGTATATATTCTACTGTGTGAATTTATATATTATATATTTAATATTTTACATATATATGTATGTATGTACATATAAAATGCAACTTGATGAACCCTCTTAGTGTTACTCATACGTGTGTAGGACTGACCACTGGGGTTGAATAACATAGCAGCAAGCTTGTCCCTGAAGAATATGGATTCTTCCTTACATAGAAGTCATTAATTGCCATTAATTCTTGATGTAGGGTTAAGGCCTTGTACCAATGGAGGTGGACATGTCTTTCCATGCCATCATTACTACAGCTCACAACATTCAAAACTGGCTAACACTGATCGTTGCTTTCTACTCTGGAAGTGTGCACAGCACCTTTCTACACTGTGCAAGCCATTAAGGACTAAGCTTCCAAGTCACTGCCAGCATTATTTCTCTGTGTTCTATGACAGATCTGTGTAGTGCCTTCAGCAGTAGGAATTCCTTTCAAATACAGAGTGTATTCTTTTTAAATATAGAGTGTATATGGACTTGCTCTGTCAAATTAAATTTTAAAAGACATCTCCTGGTGTTTTTCCAAAGTTTATAGCACCTGGTATTTCCATCACCTATGTACAAATTATTTTTAATATTATTTCTCTAAGTAGTTTTTGCTGACAGCCTGATGCATGGCTAATGACATTACATCTTTACTTGAATTTATATTTTTCTGTGCCACAAATCTGAACATTTAATCATTAAATGACTTATTATTGTGCAAATATTTGTGGGTGGGTATGTATTTGTGTGTGGAAATGAATGGACATGTGCAGGAGCCTGTGGAGACCAGAACTGATGCCTGGTGTCTGACCCGAGTCCTGCTACTATAATGGGCTGACATACTTAACCAGCATTCTCCTGAGTACTGGGGATCCAAACTTCATTCTCCAAGCTTGTACGACAAATACTTTTCCTGCCAAGTCAAGATCCTTGTTACTTACTCTTTTCATTTGTATATGGGTTGTTTTGTTCTTTTATTTATATATGTGTATGCAGATAAAAAGCAAAACATATGTAAGCTTTGCTTTCTATTTGTGGCATTAAGTTTCATAGTGATTCACATTATTTCATAATAACTAATACTTTGTAATAAACATTAAGAATGTCAGCTCAATGAGCATGCGATCAAATCGAACTTTCTGAACGTGGCTAACAATGGGGGCTGACTGAGAAGCCATTAATAAAGACACTGGGACTTGTTTCTACTGCATATACTGGCTTTTTTGGACCCTAGTCTATTTGGATGCAAAGCTGCCTAGTCCTGGATATAGGGGGGAGGGCCTTGGACTTCCCACAGGGCAGGGTTCCCTGCCCTCTCTTGAGGAGGGAGGGGGAGGGAGGAGGATGAGTGGGGGAGCGGGAAGGGAATGAGAGGAGGGGAGGAAGTGTAAATTTTTGAATGGAAAAAATTTAAAAAAAGAATATCAGATCAATAATTAATGAGATAACTCATACAAGTTTTCAACGTTGGGGATATGTTTCCTTTCTGCCACAACGTCTGCATTGTAGCTGATGTACAATGCATATCTATTAATAAACATCTATGTAATCTCCCAGATTTCTTGAAAGATTTACATTAAGTTGTTTAATATTAAGCTTACATCTAAATTTCACCTTATATATGTGTGAGGAATAGGTTCACTTTCCCAACTGTTTTCTTTGTCTGCCTGCTTGTACTGTGGAACTCGAGGTGGATTAACTCATCTAGATTTACCTGCACTATGACCTTCTCAGGCTGAGTTATTCATCATTTCCTATACAACACCATATATATGACTCTGCTCTGCCATTCAGTGGAGACAATAAGTGCTCCTTTGCCACAGTCTTCACAAGCTTTTCCTAGACAGCACATATTGATGTCACTATGTGGTCAGGCTCATCTTCATCTCTTCGTCTTCCTGCCTCAGACTCAACTTCCTGAGGATACAGACATTTGCTATCACACCTGGATCTTTTTTGTCCCCAATGAGTAATAGGATTTTCACATCTAAGAAAAAAAATGTTTTTACTCATAATGGCTAAAATTGATATCTCATAAGATTAGTAATTCCTATCATAATCTTAATAATTTCCATTTCCTAGTCATATTTATTAAATCTTAAAATGTTGTAGTTTTAATTAAAATGCTTGATTTTTCTCATTACACTTATTTTGTACATTTTCCAGCTGTTATAAAAATAATTATTAAAGGGTTTCCTAGGCCTAGGTGCTTATTAGAATAAAACTATTGATTTCTATACATATGAGTTTTATTCATCAACTCTATCAAATTCTTTCTAATTCCAAAAATGTTTACTATATTACCACAAACTGTCAGTGTCCAACATTGCTAACAGAACAAATGTGTCTGTCCTTTTAAATATTCAAGTCAGAAATTTCATTTGCATCATATTTTTACTTGCATAAACTTTCAACACTAACAACAAATCATAAGAAATTTTGTTTTGCAGAGGATGCATTTAAAGTTACTGAAGCAAAAAATTATTTTTGATTATTAAGATAGCTTTGAAAGTTAATTAAAATCAAGATATTTAGAAATACTATTTTTTAATTTAACTTCTTTAATTTCAAGTAGCATGATTAAGATAATAAAATTTTTTCTATATGTAATTTGAGATTAGTCGATTATAAAATAATCAAAGATAAGAAGTCTTGTAACATCGATTGTGTTACAGGATCTGTGAATATTGAATTCTGTTTAACGAAATGTGAAACACTAACAGTTTAGAATTTGTGATCCCTTAACTTCCACTGCTGCCCAGATCTGACCCAGAGACCTGCTGGTCTTGAAGAAGACACAAATAGTGTACGTACTTTCCTTCTGATTGCTAAGGGAAGAGACCCTTAATGTGGCAGTTTTCATTTAACTCTATGTCCTTTCATGGCCTATTATTTAAAGAACAGCAAGTTAAGAGTTTGATAAAAAAAAAGCATGATGGTTTATCTTGCTTTTTCCTGGTTCTCTTCCTAATTAGATAGACAATAAAATCTAAAGAAGGTAAATGTAATGTAACAATAAAGGAACTGGACTTTGACTGTTGGTAATATGTGTAAGTAGAATACTAATGTGGCATATTAGTGTCATTTGCTAGAAAAAAATACTCAAAATTTATTATATCTTCCAGGTGTCTGTTAGTATTCATTTATTACAGCTATAATTAATGTGTTTCCAATAAAGTTATGGGGTTGTTAATAAGATTAAGCTTTAAAATGAATTTATTATTTAATGATACCTACATATTTACACACATGAAGGCAATATTGATAAAAAACCCAAGATATATAAAAATTTCAAATCGCTTGAGATTATGGCTATATCAGTTGGAACCAAAAATTATTTCATGTATCTGAAAAATAGAATCACTTGTGTTTGAAGTGTGCATGCCAAACTGATGGTAAGCTCCTATTGCTGAAGACAACACCTAAACAATCATCGAAGATTGAGAAGTTGAGCTGGTGTCTACCTAAAGCCTTCATCCCTATTGACTAGTGTTCATTGTGCTAGAAGCTACTCTGCATGCCACCAAGGGCCTAGCTATAAACCCTTCAATATACAATAGCAACCATCCTGCCAGGCACAGTGGTTAACAGTGGCCCAGAACATGTAGTACTAACACACCAACATCTGACTGGATTATTAAATCCCATTCTGTAAGATGGGACCCATTCCCCAATTGCTTAAGTCCCAAGAACCTGAGACTAGATGGGCCATGGACCTAGGAGGCATTAAAATAATACTGTTCTATTAAAAGAACAGCAATAAAATGACTCCTGATAACATTCTGCTATATCCATAGATCAGTGTCTTACTCAGCCATCATCAGATACCCACAGCTGGATAATAACGTGCAGAGAATGAGAACCTTGGAACATTCAGTTCTTATTGTGATGTCTCTATCAATTCCCTTCCATCAAGGTTCAGAGAATCCCCTGGAACAGAAAGAAGGAAGGGTATAAGAGGCAAAAGAGATCGAGAATACCAAGAAAACAAAGGTCTTCTAAACACAGTCGAACTGATGCAAATAGGAACTCACAGGGACTATGGCAGCACGGAGCCTTCACAGGTCTGGGCAAGATGGGAAATAAGCAGAGCCCACATTATTCATCAAGAAGCTATCTACAGTTGTCAACCTCTCACAAATAAGAACTTATTTTTTCCCCAGCGTAGTCTCACTGGCTATACAAATTCCTTAAGTCTAGGCCCCACACCTTGTAGGAGATTGCCAACACAAAAGGAACTCAATGACATTTTTTGGAAGTTCTTCATCTCATAATGTTTTGACAGGGCTTTTTTTTTTCTTTTCCTTACTGGTTCTTTGTGTATATATTATGATTTCCAGTACTTTGTTTTTATAGGAATTTGTTGTGTGTGAATGTGTGTGTCTCTGTGTCTATATGTGTTTCTCAAGGGTTTTCTTTGGCTCTTTTAATTCTGTTTGCTTACTTATTTTGCCTTATTCTAGGTATTTTATTTTTATTTAAAATAATTTTATTTTATTATGATTAATTTTTAGAAGTGTGTCTGCATTCTAATGAGAGAAAGAAACAAAGGGTGTGGATTTGGGTGGGTGGAGACGTGGGAAAGAATCTAGAAGGATTTAGGAGAGAGGAAACCATAATCAGAGTATATTATATTTAAAAATATATTTTAAATTACAAATAAAATATGTACAAATGTTTGTGTGTTCCTTCTACTTTTTTCTCTTTCAAATGACTGTCTAGTGAGTTGTTGAGAATATCTCTATATACAGTTCACAGTTGCTTGTAAAGGACAGATGTAATGTCACTATGATGAATTTTAAATAAAATTATTTAAATAAAATAAACAAATTTACAAATAAACTACCAAATATAATCAGTGACTTCAT
This sequence comes from Bramus lutescens, assembly GCA_001685075.1. NCBI lineage: Eukaryota > Metazoa > Chordata > Mammalia > Rodentia > Cricetidae > Bramus > Bramus lutescens. The sequence continues at coordinate 13,481 of LOEQ01010109.1, read as the reverse complement.
AATTTCCTACAAAAATGCTTTTTTTCTTTAACATTTTCTTATAGTACGATATGGCAAAATGTTACTGAATGTATTGTTTCAAAAGAGTCAATTATAGGAATAAAGTGTCCTCTTAACTGTCTTCTGAAAAACATGAATAAGACATTGAGAGGAGTTATGCACAGCTGTACGAATCTATAAAGAAGAAGCACTAGGAATTGAGAGAGCAGAGTAAAAAAACTATAAATGTGAGCTACTTTGTGGAATTTAAGAGAGCAGGCGAATGTATGCAATATAATAAATGCTGTTGGACTCGATTCCTTGGACTCTGACATAATTGAGAATGAGCAAGAGAAAAATGCAAGTTCTACTTGGACTATATGCTCTGTAAATCTTACTTCTTTGTGAACTAGATAAAAAGGCATTGTGAGGAATTCCTGCAGATTCCACAGAATCAAGTTTGGATGCCACAGAGACTGAAGGAAATGGCTGGATAAACTGTCCTGTTCTAACAAGGCATAGTTCCCACAAGGAGCCCAGGCCTCCTCAGTCACTACTTAGTGTCTGGATGGCTACAGATGCTCTCTTACTGAGACAAAAACAAAAACAGAAAACAAACAACCCTTGACTCAACCTTTGGAAGCTTACATCCCTCAGCTACGTTCAGTTGTGTTCCCATCTCCTCCAAGGCACACATAATTTCAACTGCCTTAGACCCTCTAAACAATGAATACAAAGAACTTGGGCTGTAAGAGAGGCAGAAAGACTCACTCCAAGGTCAGCATGGAGTAACCTTGGTCAGTCCCCTCATTTGTGTATTTAATAATCATCCTAATGTTCCACTCTGATATTTCAATATCAGCAATATGCTGTTGAAATTTCATGTTGTCTTTGCAAAGGAAATTAAATTTAGCCTTCCCCACAAAGTCTCTTTTTGGCTGTTTTGCATCTATTGATAGCATTTATTTCTCCTCTAATTAAATATAATTCATAATTAATTGAAATATACATTATATTGTATAACATAATAGGTTTTCTATGCAAAGATAAACAAGTAAAAATTAATGTGATTAATACAAAAATTTAATTCATAAAGATTTACTAAACAAAGAAAGAAATTAGCAGCATCCAAGCTTCTCTAACTGGTTGCAAGGCCTTATTGAATTATAATTGTGTTGTTAGTACATATTCAATTTCCTAACAGCCTCCAGCTAGTATCCGATCTCTTCAGTCAGTATTCCTAAGATAGTGAAGATGTGTTAGTGTTCTATTGGTCTGGAATTGTGGACCTGCCTTCACAATCCTTGTAAGAGTAGACCAAGGAAACAGTTTGTTATGGACCAGAAGTCCTTTGCTTGAAAACATCAACACCAAATACTCCCCCATTTTTCTCCACAGTTGATTGGTTAGCATTAAGAAGAAAAGATAACCTGTTGGTTTCCCTAACTCCCAAATCACTGGAAAAACTGTCTCTGGGTGAAAGCATACATCATTTGGGACATTAAAATTGCTATGGCAGAATTTGTAAAGTCATGGGAATAAACATCTAGATTTTTCAAGTGGATTATGAAGTCTCTATCTTATTTTTCTATTCCTGGAAATATATTTTTTCTCTATGAGATAAGTAGCACCATTTATGTGTTGATTATTCCCAGAGCTGCCTGACTAACATTTCAATGGTGGCAGTGCCTGGAGAGAATAGTCTGGAAAGCCTGAAGTGCACATCTTATACAATCAGGGTCCTATATGGTGACAGGTCTTCCTGGAGACCACACTGTGGTAAAGGAGAGCAACATGGGATCATTTGGAGAGATGTTCAACAGCAAGAATATGGTACCTTTTCCTTTGGCAATTCAAGAGATAACATGAGCTGGAGTACTCAGGCTTCTTTGGAAACACAGAGATGTAGGCACTTCCATGGTTACACTGTCTGTAGCAATAATTATATGAACATTGACAAGATATACACTTATATATGTACTTCTTGTGGAACATTATGACCAGTCAAAGTAATATATACTGTATTAACCTATCATCTCCAATAGCCTCCTATGTTTAGATTGTATATACATATATACATGTATATATTACTTTACTTCATAGAGTATAAAGCAGATAAATTATATTAAATATTATTAAATCAATGCATTTATAAAACAAACATATGAGTAAAATGCATAACAATATTGTAGGCAAATAATAGTGTTTACTGCTGAGTAAGACATTAAATCAATGATGATAGTTGTCATTAATATTAATGAATTTGATCATTAATATTTATTATTGGATAAATATTTAATATACAGTAATTTTCACAAGTAACATAAAAAGGCCTCTTGTTTTAATATACATTAATATTAGAATTAATATACTCTTAAGAATAGCTTTGTTCATCAGTTATATTAGACCATGTAGCATAATAAAAACACAACATTGTGACCTATTTTCCCTCCCCCAAAAGAAGATCTATATATTTTAAAATGTTATCAGCTTATAATTCATACATTACTTTTTTCTCTGGAGGAAAAATTGCTTTATTTTTTCCTTCTACTTTAAATGTCAATTTAATTAGATTTGTTTAACACTTGAAAATATTTAATAAAGGAAACCTTTTAATTAAAAACATCTTCCCCATTTTGACAGATATGTACTGAAGGGGAGAACATTTTCACATTTGTGGTTACTCAACCCAGATTGCACCTCAGTTTAAAACTTGAATTCCTACCTGTCTTGTACCATGTCAGACTGGCTTTTAAACAGAGTCTCGCTCCTCTCATTGTTAGTCTCCCTCAAGCATATTCTTCTATGCAACTGTAATTGGAAAAAGAGATCCCTTCCATTATACAAAAATACGTTTGAGCTTACAAAGTGCACATGTTGGAGCATAGCGACAAGACGTTATGGGCTAAAACCTATTACCAATACTGGGCAACTTCCATCAAGTGGAACAAATGTTCTGGCGGGAATTTACTTACAGCTGAAATGACTTTTCATTTGTCCTCTTTATTAAAATTTATTTAAAGATGTTGATTTTTAAATCCTATTTCTGAATTTTTTTCCTAAGCCTCTTCAATCCTTTGAGAATGTATTATAAAATGGCAAACAGGATTATCTTCTTTTAAAAGGTTTAGGTTTCCCACTTCTCTCAGTGTAGAAAGAACTAAGCATATTGTGTTTTCCATGCTACTCACATATTTCAAAAAGTTATTAAAGGGTTACTGAGGGTTGGATAATATATTTTAAAGTACTATCCATTTCTCAAGTGTTGTAGCAGGTCGCTTGTTTGTTCCCCGGCTGCTCAGCCCCCAAAGAACCACACAGAAATTATATTAATTAAATCACTTCTGCCTCTTTTATAGACGAGTGAGTGCAGAGTGTGCAGATCAGAAAGGAGGAAATTCTCTCTACCACAGGTTAAGACAGGCGAGTGCCACCGAGCCTGGATTAGTTTGGGAGATGAGAGATAGCGGTAGGAAAACCAGTGGCCTAAAGCTGGGACCCAGTGGAAAGCATGATGCACTTAAATTAGAGCAAGCAGATATTTGTCAGCTTGTTCTTTAGTTGTGTGTAATTCCTGTTGGACACGGCGTAGATGAAGCATTGTGTTTAGTCAAGGTGCAAGTTTTGCCTGGAAAACGTTACGAACACAAAAGAGAATGAAGGCTGGAAAAGTAACATGTAAGCTCTAGCTTCTTATTGGCTATCTCTTACATCTTAACTTAACCTATTTCTATCAATCTGTGTATTGTACGTGACTGCGGCTTACGAGCAAGGTTCTGTCCAGTGTCTTTCTCTGGTGGGGCTACATGGCTTCTCACTGATGCCACCTTCTTTCTCTCAGCATTCAGTTTATTTTTCCCTGCCTAGCTTTACTCTACACTATCACAGGTCAAGGAAGGTCCTTTATTCATTAACCAATAAAAATCAACACATAAACAGAAGGACTTCCCACACCATTCAAGAACTCTTTATATATTCCAATTTCAATCCTTGTTTCCACTTTTTTTTACAAATAAAATACTTTTTACTACAGTCACCTACAACATTCATCAAAATTTCTTCTTGTTTGTTTGCATTACACAGATTAGCAACTGACCACATGCTATACATTTTTCCTATATTGAAGCAAGATAAGCTAGTGAATAAATAAGACCACCCTGAAATCTTTGGGAGAGTGTAAAATTTAACAGCAGACTAATTACTATTTTACCTGCAGTCATTTAGAGGTATGGGATTCAATAAATTACCTAATGTCTTTTTCTGTATTAGGAGAGGTAACAAATTTTCAAATGATCTTTTGCATTAATAAATAATTACAAAAGATGGTAAGCAAAATATTGACCTCTCTCATACGTAGTCTTATAATACAGTTTTGAGTCACTAGAAAAGCTAACTTCCTCATAGAAGTGTTTAATGGCAAAAAGGAATAATCCACTATAACATAAAATTCATTAAGGAATTACTTTCAAAAGCTAAACAGTGCTGGTACTACTCATTAAAATAAAATTCCAAAGGGATAAACAATAAGAAAACTTACTGCTGATATTCTATACTAAAATTTCAAATGCAGATTCCTCACTCTGTGTAAAGCTTAAATGGTAGCTATGAATTTGCTTAACCATCCTATATGGACTATTACAATATTACAATAGCTCAACTTATTCTGCAATTGTCATTTAAATTCAATATCTTATATGTTCTCTTATTAAAAGCAGACTTTCTTGCTCACGATCTCCTTCCTTTTGCTCCTCATTTGGAGCTTGGGAGCTCAGTTCAGTGCTACAATGTGGGTCTCTGTCTCTATCTCCATCCATCACCTGCTGATGGTTCTATGATGATATGCAAGATATTCATCAGTGTGGCTATAGGATGGGGCCAG
>LOEQ01010108.1:7371-28026 GCA_001685075.1 Bramus lutescens | reverse complement strand
TGTGTGTGTGTGTGTGTGTCTTTCTGGTCTTTAGCTCCCAATAGAATTTCCCACTTCAGGGAACATAGTATCTGATCATTTTAGGATTCAAAGGGTCCTGTGGGTCGCAGCAATCACATTGCTGCATTGGCCTGTGTTTGCCGAAATCCTGGCTGTATTCTGGATTCTTATGGATACACAGCCCAATTCCATAGAAGAGACCATGCTCAGCTATAAAAAGTCCTGGTAGTCCAGGAATCCTGAGTTTTTTTCACCGATAGGTCCCTTACTGGTAGCAACATGTGTCTCCCCTTTGTGAATTGTGTGTGGAGAACAGACCCCGGATTGGTCCTTCTGGTATAATGAGGGGGCCACCTACTCAATGCTATTTAGAGGAAAGAACTTGTTTTCCAAATCACTGAGATTGAGGGTTCCTGGAAATTAGATGTCTGCAGAGGCTGACTGACTAGAGAGCTTCAGTGATATAGAGAGTTGGGGTATCGCAGGAACATTTGATCTTGGACTATTCTTTAGCATCTTAAATAGTCATTCCTTGCCCACTTCAGTGCTGGGCCCAATAATCTGTGACTGACATACAAAAACCTTTTAGAATATTTTTAGCTTAGCAGTCCACTATCTTCTACCAACTTAGCCTTAAAGCTGGGGGTGTCTTCAGACATCTGAGGCCTGTGGCTGAGATTTGTCCACTTTTCTGTAATGGGTCTCTCTTTACTATGATGGTTTCCACTTGTGTATTTGAAAAGCACCTTGATTCATGACTTTCCTTGTGATATTGTTATAAAAAAGTTCACAGAACTGGTTCCATGTTAGAACATGGAATTATGTTCCTGGGCCATCATCGCTTGTATTTGGCTCCAGAATAGACTCTTACCCTCTTTGAGTTGTGTTGACATTACCAACAGGGACTAATGCCTGTAACTGTCAGTCTCAACAGGCCAACCACTGTAGGCATGCAAACACTTTAACAAAGTAGCACATTATCACCGACGATGTTCACGCTTAAAATCATGCAACCAAGTTACGAAAATGATTCATGAAGTTTTAAGTAAATTCACAATTCTGTGTTGGGCCATGAGCTGATTAGTTTTTTTTTTTCCCAACTTGACATAAGCTAGAGTCATCTAGGAAAGGGACCTCAATTGAGGATACGCCTCCTTCAGTCCTGTAGGCACTGATGTGGGAGGGCCCTGCCNAGGTGGTCCTGGGCTGTATAAGAAAGGCTAAGCAAGCCAGAAGAACAAGTCAGTGAGCAGCCCTACTCCATGGCCTCTGCTTCAGTTCCTGCCTCCAGGTTCCTACCCTGAGTTCCTGCCCTGACTTCCCTTAGTAATGGATTGTAATTCTAAGGTGAAATATATCCTTTCCTCCTCAAGTTGCTACCGCTCATGGGCTCATGGTGTTTCATCACAGCAACAGAGACCAAACAAGGACAGGCCACACTCATAGGTATGTAGCCTGTAGGCCATGTGTTGGGCATGCTTGTCAACATGAAGCCTTAGGAAAATCCTGTGAACATTGAATGCTCCTAGTAAGATGCATATTTTAAAAACAGTTCCGGTGACTACACTCATTCAGAAATCGATCTGACAGCTCAGACCTACAAGCTTCCTCCAGATTTTATTTTGTCACTGTCCTCCCCAACCCCACCTCACCCCCAAGCACACCTCCCCACCCCTCTTCGAGACAGAGTCTCACTATGTAGCCCTGGCTGTCCTGGAATTCACGTGTAGACCAGGCTGGCCTCAAACTCTCAGAGATCTGCCTGCCTTTGCCTCCTGAAGACGGGCACCACCTCACCCGGTATTTACTGTTCCCTTTAACTGCTAGCTCCTTGAGTCACATCACTAGGCTCTCTCCATCCCTCAACACTTACTAGGTGCCCCGAACCCCTTGGGGCTGCTTCACCATTCCAGCTAGGGGATCCACCCCAATTTCTTTTCATTCCAAAAGCCAGAATAAATCCCACGCTTACCAGAATAAAGCATGATGTCCAGACAGACGAAATAGAAAAATGCCTTGCTGAAGATGTGTTCCTCTGTTACAGAGAGGTCCCACAGCCATCCGAGGACCTGGACCAAATGCTTGTATCTGGGGAACAGAATGAGTGGTGGGGTTAAAAGCAGTGAGAGCAAAGGGTCGAGCTGGGTCCTGGCCTAGGTCAGTCTTGATCATAAACAGTAATTCAGAAACAAATACAACTCTTAAAACAGACTTCACTTGGGGTGGTGCTGGTGACATATACCTTTAATCCTAGTACTCGGGAGGCAGAGGTAGGCAAATCTGAGTTTGAGGCCAGCCTGGTCTACAGAACGAGTTCTAGGACAGCCAGGGCTGTTGCACGGAGAAATCCTGTCTCAAAAAACAAAACAAAACAAAACAAAACAAGCAAACAAACAAAAAGACTTCAAACCTTCCTTTGCTCAGAACTAGAACCTAAGTCTCCAGCTGGATCCCTCACCCCAAATTGTTCTTTTAGGGCTCTTCCATACCTGGGGGATTAGAGTCAGGCCAAACTGGCCAGGATCTTCAAGTTTTTGTTGCTGTTCTTTGGGCATGCACAATGCTTTTTTAATTCCCCTGGACCTGACAGGGTTGGAGGCTTAATTCCCACAATAGGTGTGATTGATTGCCCTTCTGTTCCTGGCCGGAGCAACCAGTTCAGTGTTGAACAGAAAATAACTCCATTAAAAGAATTTAATGAACTTCATTAAAAGATTTTAAAAGAGCCAGGTGTGGTGGTGCACAACTTTAATTCCAGAACAGGGGAGGCAGTGGTAGATGAATCGCTGTTGGGAATATCATTTTCAGGTGTGTAACTTTTGTTTATGCTGCATTTTTAAAAAGATTTTATTTATTTATTATGTATACAACATTCTGCCTCCATGTATGCCCACATGCCAGAAGAGGGCGCCAGATCTCATTACAGATGGTTCTAAGCCACCATGTGGTTGCTCAGAATTGAACTTAGGACCTCTGGAAGAGCAGTCAGTGCTCTTAACCACTGAGCCATCTCTCCAGACCCTATGCTGCATTTGTTTAACTCTATGAACCTGTGTTACTGTGCCTATCTAAAACACCTGATTGTCCTAATAAAGAGATGAACGGCCAATAGCAAGGTAGGAGCAAGGATAGGCAGGGCTGGCAGGCAGAGTATAAATAGGAGAAATCTGAGCGGAAGAGAGCAAGGAACGGTAAGAGAAAAAGAAGAGGAGGATATCAGGGGCCAGCCACCCAGCAAGCCACGGAGAAAGAAGCAAAGAAAGGTATACAGAAATATGCCAGGGCGGTGGTGGCGCATGCCTTTAATCCCAGCACTCAGGAGGCAGAGGCAGGCTGGTATCTGAGTTCCAGGCCAGCCTGGTCTACAAGAGTTAGTTCCAGGACAGGCTCCAAAGCTACAGAGAAATCGTGTCTCGAAAAAACTGAAAAAAAAAAAGGTATACAGAAATAGAGAAAGAAAAAAGTTCAGAGGCAAAAGGTAGACAGGTTAATTTAAGATGAGAAAAACTGGCAAGAAACAAGCCAAGGTTAGGCCAGGCATTCATAACTAAGAATAAGCCCCCCCCCGTGTGTGATTTATATGGGAGCTGGGTGGTAGGCCCCTCAAAAAAGTCAAAAGAGTAAAATATCCTACAACAGATTGCTATGAGTTTGGGGTCAGCCTGGTCTACAAAGTGAGTTCCAGGACAACCAGGGCTACACAGAAAAACCCTGTCTCAAAAAACAAAACAAACAAAACAAACCAAAAAAAGAAAAAAATTAACAGTGTGTGTGGGAGGAAGTAATGCAATATTAATAGGTGAAAGATGACAGTTATCAGTTACATTATCTTGCCATAAACTGTACTTCCTTTCCTATGCTATGATCAGGGTGAAATAAGCCAGAACTCCCAAGCAGCTGCCTGTCCTGTTAGCTTTGTCATCCAGATAACCTAGAGTCATTGGAGAGAAAAGCTTCCTGATTGAGGAATTGCCTAGATCACACTGACTGTGGCCATGTCTGTGAGGGATTGTCCTGATTATTAATTGATGCTGGAGGGCCCAGCCTACTAGGGGAGATATGATTTCTGGTTCTGAAAGCTAACTGATCTTGTACTGGAGAGGGAAAAAAGGAGCAAGCCAGCAACAAGCCATGGTTTCTGCTCAGGTTCCTGCTTCAGGAATTTCCTCAGTGATGGACTGTGACCTGGAAGTATAAGCTAGAAGAAACACTACCACAACCCCNCGTTTTGGGGGTAGTGTTCTGTCACAGAAACAGAAAGGAAAGGAGAATCCTAACTTTGGAAAATGCTTTAGGAAAAATACCTGCTTTTCAAGAAAAGAGATTTAATCAGTCTGCAGAGAACCATATGGTGTTTGTTGGGATTCCGGAGAAGAGACCACATCTTATGGGCTCGGGAACCTAGGAAGAAAGCAGTCGTGATGCGTTTGAGGTTATTGCATGTAACTTTATGCCCTTTCTTACCTAGCTAGTATTTACCTAACTCAATGGCCAAATCCAGATGACCCATTAAGAACTTGATATGGCCCAGTGTGTCAGCCACATAAGCCATGATTTCGATGGCCTCGTCTTTCATGGGAAGGTTCAAGAGCTGCTCCATGACCAGGATTTCATATCTGAACCACATGCCCTCGTATCCAGCCAAATGGTGGTACAGTGAATAGTCCAGAAAAGCCTTGATGATCTAGAAGGGCAGTAACAGAGAGAGAAGGCGGGAGACAGAGGAAGAATCCTGAGGTGAAAGCCCTGATTAGTGCTACCAGGAAACTCTGTTCACTACACTTGGACTGCAGCTAGCCATGGGGCCAATGTCATGGACTTAGGTGCAGAAGTCAAATTAGGCGTCTGCCACCTACTTCCTGGGTCTTCCAGAATAAGCCTTGTGGTCTCGCTTATAAACATTTGTTAAATTAAATATGAACATTTTAATTCATATGAAAAATAAAAACAACAGTTTAGCTGTGTGGATAAATGGCTGCACAGCACGAAACAGAGCAGGTACAATCAGGTCTACACAGTAGGTAGTCATGTTAAGGCAGAGGGAGCATTTGAGAGAAGAATTATCCCTTATGCACCGCTTTTGTAATGCATAAGAAATGTTGTAATGGTTTGGTTAGTTTGATAAAGGAAGGACTAATTTAAAACATAATTGGAGACTTGAAAAGTTGCTTACTCTTTAATCAAATCTTTAAAATGAGAAAGTTGCCTCAGAATATAAATGCTTAGAGAAAGCCAAGGACAAAAGAATTCCTTCTGAAGAATCAATTCACGCACGCGCACACACACACACACACGCATGCACGCACGCACATGCACACACATATATACATGCTCTCATATGTGCATACATAATACAAAATTCATTTTATAAACTGCTTTGAAAAAATACAGGCAAATAGGCTAATAATTGATTCTCTAATAGCCTAAATATTATATGTTGGGGTGTGATTGTACAGGGGAGGGTTTTTAGGGCTTTTCTCCAGGAGGACGTTTCTTCCCGGAAGTTCTCAAATTCTGTCAAAGGCAAGTCTCTAGGTATTTGTTAAATCACAAAGTTGTTCTTTGCAAATTCCAGATTCCTGGCGTGAACATGCCAACTGCTACCTCAAAGGAAGTGCGGCCACCGTGGTGGTGGGCAAATGAACAGTTTACAGCAGCAACAGTCTGACTCCTTGTGTGTGGACCAAGAGAACAGAGTCCAACTGTTTCAGATTGTGGGGCAGATAGAAAACTCAGAGTAGTGTGGCTTGCTGGTGGTCCCACTGAGGATGGATGGGGTCTGGAAACCACTCTCTGGGTTCTCATCTGGTCCTCTGTTGTCTGAAACTGTCTGTGGCTTGATTCTGTCTTTTGAAAGAGAGCCATCCTTTTATGTTTTGCTTCTTCAGCTCTCATTCTATGCAGTATACTACTGAGTTTTCCAGAAGCATCATAAACCTCAGTGGAGATGAGATTAACATCTAATAATCCAAGCAGGCCTAGTGGCACACACCTGTAATCCAGGTACTCAAGATGCTGCAAACTGGGAGGCAGCCTGGGCTACAGAGGGAGGCCTGGCTCAAAGAAATATAAATCTTCCTCAAGCAAAATAAGACACACAAGCCATGCATGATGGTGCACGCCTTTAATCCCAACACTTGGGAGGCAGAGGTAGGTGGATCTCTGTGAGTTCAAAGCCAGCCTGGTCTACAGAGCTAGTTTCAGGACAGCCAGGGATATACAAAGAAACCCTGTCTCAAACAAACAAACAAAATAAGACAAAAACACAATGGAGCTATAAAGCAAAAACTTATTAAGATATTTGCAAAAACTTAACACAATGCCCCACTTCTCATTGTATTTTGCTGCTGTTTGTAGAACTGTAGTATTTCAATGCAAATGTTAATGATGTTGATATACTCTTACTTCTGCTGTCTTTAAGAATTTTAAGTTTTTCTCACTTTGTGTCCTATAATATCAATTCCAACCCGCAAAAGCTGTTTGACTCTTTATTGATTTCTGACCATGGAGTCATCTGGGGCCAAAGTGTTTGTTAGCTGCTGTCAAAACCACCCAGCCAGAGAGGCTTCCACTACGAGCGTGTGATTTCCAGTTCCCCACTGGCTTTGGCTAGGAGATTTGTGGTTTTCTAAGTGAGATTCAGCAGTTTCAAGGGCAGCTACCAATGTACCTGGAAATCATTTTGAGTTTCCAGTGAGGCGTTCACTTGCATCATCACTGCCAGCCGGCTGTAGTACTTGTAGTGGAAAAAGAAATTCAAGCTATAGATCTTCCACAGCAAGGAGAAGCACGCAGCCTGCAGGTAAAGTAGAGCCAACTTCTTCCTGTCATGGGACGGCAGATGGACAGAGGCCTCATCACCACTGGATCACCACTGGACTCACGCTTTCGGGCTCCCTGTGCCCTCCTGCTCATCCTCCCAGAGCCCTTACCTGAACTGGAGGCCGGACTCACAACTGACAATCATTTTTATGAAGCATTTAAGTAGGTTACATTGAATTAATTGCTTGATTTGAGTTTCACCTTCTGTGTGAAATGGGGTCATCCCCTCCTTTCTTAGAGACTTGAGTGGGATGAATGGCATTCGTGTACCTTTAACCAGCTTCGCTTAATTACTGATACCTGACAAGAGCAGGTGTTTTTATCTAAACTATTATGGGGAGGAGCGCTTGTTGCCGAGCAACCGGGTTTGATTCCTAGCACGTGTGATGGCTTACAACCGCCCAAAATACAGTTGCAGTGGCTCTGACACCGTCGTCTGACCCTAGTGGGCACCAGACATGCACATGGTACACAGACATACATGTAGGAGAAACATTCACACAGATAAAAGGAAATAAATTTTTAAAAAGCCCCATGTCATCACAAAATAGATACCATGGTCTCCATTTTATAAGGAAAAAATGTGCTTCATAAAAGCGAAGCAGGTTGGTTCCAAGCACTCATGCGCTCCCCTGCCTATCCCCCAAGTGTCAAGATTACAGACATGCGCTCCCAGCTCCACTGGTATCTTCTTCCTAAATATTCATTGTAGTTATCTACTTATTTTGTATATTTATAGGTATATGTGATACCCACACCTATGCGTATGTATAAGAGCATATCAGATCCCTCAGAACTGGAGTTACAACCATTTTTGGGATACATGGTGTAATGGTTTGAATGAGAATGTCCCTCACAGGCTCTGGTATCTGAACTCTCAGTCCCCAGTTAGTTGGGGAAGCTTAAAAGATGTGACCTTACTGGAGGCCATATGTTGCCGGGGGCTGGTCTTGGTGCCATGTTCAGTTCACTCTGTTTCCCTCTTACAGTTCCCAATGTGAGCTCTTAGCTGTTCCTCCCACCATGCCTCATGCTTGCTCCCATGCTCCCCAATACATGGCTTATTTTTTGTGTACTGAGATCCAGACTCTAGTCTTTATGGTTATTCAGTAAGCATCCTTAACTGCTGAGACATCTTCAGCCCTTCAATCATTTTTTATTTGTTGTTCATTTGTAGACCAAATCTTAAATTAATGACCACCCATCCCTAATGTAACCCTTATCAAATTCATAGAAGGTTGGGGAAGTTTATCCTTTGGCAGATGTCCTCAAGGCCTGCTAGTCTTCTTTGAAGTAAGAATAATAATTAGTATCTTAGTAATGCATGGAAGAGGGGATTCTTGCTGCTGAGGTTCTAAGGAACAGGACACTGGTTCTGATATCTGATTCTGGATCCAGAGGAGAGTCATTGTTTGAATAAGAAAGAGACTTGGTGCTCACTTTGTATGGTAGTTTGAATTTAATTGCCCCCCCCAGATCATAGGGAGTGGCACTATTAGGAGGTATGGCTTTATTGGGGGAAGTGTGTCACTGTGGATGTGGGCTTTGAGATTCCATGTATGCTTAAGCCACACCCAGTGTCTCACTTCACTTCCTGTTGTCTGAGGGTCAAGATGTAGGGCTCTTAGCTCCTTCTCCAGGACCGTGTCTTCCTGCATGCCACCATGTCACACCATGATGATAATGAACTAAACCTCTGAAAATGTAAGCCACCCAGTTAAATGTGTTTCCATTATAAGTGTTACCATGGTCATGGCGTCTCTTCACAGCAATAGAAACCCTGACGAAGGCCACTTTGTGAAGGATCCCATATTTTATCACCTGGAACTCTTTGACAAAGGCTGTTTGTGAAGAGCTCTAGGAACCCTGGCCCTGGCCAGCAAACCCTTATCGTATCTGCCTCTGTATCATCATTCAAGTGATCAAACCAAACAGGAGTGTTTGAGCTACTAGAGCACCACGCCATGAGAAGAGACTTACACTGTGTAGAAACTCTTCTCATCTGGGGAATGGAAATGAGACCCTCCATTTTCCCCAGCTCCTTCCCTTACCCTGGCAGCGAGCCCTCCTGGGGATGCTGGTTCATCAAGTAGGAGAATCTGTTCTTTTCCACGTGTGTTTGGAAAAGCAGGGTGATTAAGTTGGACGGAAACACTCGGTCGAGAAGTTTCAGTGCCTTTCGCAGCATTTTCTTGGCGAGTACCATCTGCCCCATATTAAAACAAACCTAGGGGAGATGGGGAGGAAGGGAGGAAAAGCATTCTGTGTTCGACTATGGTCAGTGTGCTCTAGACTCAGTCGGTGTGTTCCAACAATAAATGTGGAGGAATACATAACCCAGAAACAGAATCTTCCTGTGCTTTGACATAATATTAAAAATAAATGTTTATTGGGGACCTGCACAAGGAAGGCTGCAGAGTAGGGTTTGGCATTGAGCTGTGTATCATATAAGGGAATGTTTAGTCATTTATGTGCACTGTTACAAAGACATTTCATAAAGATGTCAGCCTACTTGGAAGGAAAGAGATCAAGTTATAGTGAGACAGTATTGAGTCAAGAAGCTTGGGGTTCTAGAGTCTTGGGCAAGGATCTGTGGCAGCTGGTGAGAGGAGAGTATAGGATACACACAGATGACTTCTGCTCCTTCTGTGGATTGCCAGCTTTAAGCCTCCAGTGGTTTCTTACCTGGGCTTTGAGACTATAAAATGTAGCATATTCAAAGACCTGGCTCCAAGAATCTTCATTCGTTAGAGTTTTCAGCAACCGCTCTCCCTCACCCAAATACATGTATGCCTGCAACCAACCAGCAAAGGGAAGAAATGTGGTGACAGAAGGTCTATTACGTCAGTTACTACTGAAGCAAGGGAAGCCGGAGCCACTTTAATTCCCAGGCCACCCCCATGCCTGGTCCCATTGGGTATACTGGGCCTCTAAACTAGACAGAAGCTGGGTGAGTATTTTACCTCCATGTCTACCTCTGGCTGCTAGATTTAGCAATCACTTCTTTTTTGTTTCGTTATATGCATATAATTACCTCAGTTCTAGGGGCATGTTGCCATGGAAACTTAGAATTTTCCTAGAGGAGTGTTAACTAATGTCGGTGGTCTCAAGTTTGTCTGTGTGATGGTTTAGCCAAGCTGCAGGGAAACAAAAGTGAGGGCTATAGGACTAAAATCAAATTCCCATAAACCAGGAAACCTATAGATATTTCTGTACTCTAAAGTGATGTTGGACAGCAAGGCACAAACCACTGGGGAGTTACTTATCAGGACTGTGTTGAAAACGAAACATTTATTCTAAGAATGAACCCAGATCATGCATGTAAGTCCATTTTCCTCTCTCCTAGACCATTTTCAAAAGGGCCAATATTCCATTAATTAATGAAAGATTTGCTTTGTAACCTAGGGTGGTATTGAACTTGCTATGTAGCTCAGGCTAATTTCAAGCTTGTGACTGTCCTGCCTCAGCTTCTGAAGTATACCACCATGCCTGGCTTGGTTGTAGGGCTATAATTATATAATATTTTAATATAATAATAATAAATCAATTATTAATTACTTTTTTTTCAAAGCAGGGTCTTGTGTATCTTACGTGGCCATAAACTTGCCATATAGCTGAATCTGGCCTTGACTAGATCCTGATCGTCCTGCCTCTACCTCCCAAGTACTGGCATCACAGGCACATGCCACCATGCCCATGATGCATGATGATTGTGGTGGTTTGTATAGAAATGACTCCTGTAGATGCATAGATTTGAATACTTGGTCATTAGGGAGTGGCACTATTAGGAGGTGTGGCCTTGTTGGAGTAGGCATGGTCTTGTTGAAGGAAGTGTGTCATTGAAGGTGGGTTTTGGAGTTTCAGAAGCCCAGTGGCTCACTTTTCCTGCTGTCTGCAGATCTCGGCATAGAACTCTCAGCTCCTTCTTGAGCACCATATTTCTGTCTGTGTGCCACCATGCTTCCCAACATGATGACAATGAACTAAACCTCTGAACCTGTAAGCAAGCCCCCAGTTAAATGCTTTCCTTTATAAGAGTTGCTGTGGCCATGGAGTCTCTTCACAGCAGTAGAGCACTGACTAAGACAATGATGGTACTTGAAATTGCTCTAACTCTCTTTTCCCAGTCCGAGATTACTTCCCTTCTCAGCAATGTGATTTTTTTCTAAGGAAAGGGCTGCTGACATGGGATCAACATGAAGGGATCAACATGAAGTCATATAAAAGCACACAGGAGCTGGACTCTGGCTGTGTGTCTGAGTCTTAGGGGTGGAAGAGGAGGAGGAGGAAGAGGTATAGAACAATAGCTTACCTTATAGTTGTCACCCAGGATGAGATAAGCAGATGCAGTTTCTAGGAAGTAGTACAGGGCTTTGTTGTTTTCTTCTAAGGCTACAAAATGTTGGGCCAGTGGCAAGATGACAATCTGGAGCAGCTCCTCACACTGACACGATTCTGATGGAATGATGTCTTCCGGAGACGACCTCATCTTTAGGATAACATTGTCAAAGAAATGTAATATTACTTCCTTTGTTTCTGTGTCACTGTTTAAATATAAGAATAGGTAGATCATCAGTAGATTATAGACACTGCACAGATTTTAATATGAAATTATCTTTGAAGACTAACAAAGATCCAGAGTTGCTTTCACTGACCAGATGCCCCTACCAGTTTTCCTATGTAC
The DNA here is from genome assembly GCA_001685075.1 of Bramus lutescens. Classification (NCBI taxonomy): domain Eukaryota; kingdom Metazoa; phylum Chordata; class Mammalia; order Rodentia; family Cricetidae; genus Bramus; species Bramus lutescens. Next base: position 16,520 of record LOEQ01010108.1, on the reverse strand, counting down.
CTAAGAAGCCTAAAGAGCTGACTCAGAAGTGACCCCAAGGGTGAAGGGTGATCTCATGACCACTGCTTCTGTTCTAGCTCCTAAAAACTACATACGTGCGTACCTGAGGTTCTCAGGGAATCTGTATTTCTTATGGAGCTCTGACTTAGAAAAGATGACATCCTCTTCAGCTAGAAAATAATTGAGCAAATGAGACGTTTGCCATCCACCAAAGACTCTTATTCCCTTTACCCACAAGGAACCATATTTTCTAGTCCATCATCGCCCCACCCCAGGCACCTCAGCTTAGAAAAAGCCATGTGGTTCTTTTCTCTGGTAGAATCAGATCATACGTGATGGGTGTCACTTCTGAAGTAGATGGGTTTTTACCCTGTTCTTTTCTTAGACAGGATTGTAGCTGGTTCTGAACAGCCAAAGGAAAGCAAAGCACCAACCAGGAGGAGCCTGAGTGTGTAGCTGTCTGCCATACCACTTGTCAAAATTTTAGTGGATTTTTTTTGTTTTGTTTTGTTTGAGACAGGGTTTCTCTGTAGCTTTGGAGCCTGTCCTGGAACTAGCTCTTGTAAACCAGGCTGGTCTCAAACTCAAAGATACACCTACCTCTGTCTCTCAAGTGCTGGGATTAAAGGCATGTGCCACCACCACCCAGCTTAGTGGATTATTACAAAGGCTGGTAAATAAAGTCCCATTTCACTGTGCTGATCCCACTGATATGCTGGTTTGTTATAGCTGATAACATTATCCTAACCCATTTAACCTAAAATAATTAAAACTACAGTTTAACAATCATAAAGTAACACTAATGTGTCCTAAAGAAATCGAAATTTAAATACATACACACACATACATATATAAGTTGTTTTGAGATGGGGCCTCATGTATCCCAGGCTGCCCTTGAACTAACCAAGGATTGTGGGAGAATGGTCTGTATTCTGTCAATCATATTTTTAAATAAACACTGATTGGCCAGTAGCCAGGCAGGAAGTATAGGTGGAACAACCAGACAGGAAGTAGAGGCAGGTCAAAGAGAACAGAATTCTGGGAAGAGGAAGCCCATTCTTCTGCAGTAGTGACCCATCCACAGAAGAAGGAAGATGTGACTGTCTCACTGAAAAGGGTACTGAGCCATGTGGCTAACCATATACTAGAATAATGTGCTAATATAAGAGTTAATAAGAAGCCTGAGCTAATGGGCCAATCAGTTTATAGTTAATGTAGACCTCTGTGTGATTTCTTTGGGACTTAATGACTGTGGGAACTGGGCAGGACAGAAACCCTCACCAACAAAGGATAACCTTCAACTTTGCATCCTCCCATCTTCTCCCAAGAATTGGAATTGCGGGAGTGGCGTGCTAAGATTCAAACTCAGGGCTTTGAATATGCTAGGCAAGTACTCTGCTGACTTTTCCTACATGGTCTAGAAAACACAGATACTCTAATAAAGCACTTCAAAGGCTAACTTAAGGAGACAAAGTCTTGAACTAGACATCTTCCATTTAATGAGACTTCAATAGGTTAGAAAGTAAGAAAGCAGCTTATCTCAGAGCATTTGCCAGTGGCAGAGGTAGGACAGCTGCCTAGCAATAAAATATAATGTCATAGGTTTGTTTTGCTTTGTTTTGGACAGTGTTTTACAATATAATCCAGGCTGTCCTTGAGCTCTGTAGCCCTCCTACTCCCTATTCTCCATCCTCTTGCCTCAGCCTCCACACATCTGAAGGGAGCTCTTAGTTCATAAAAATGCAATTTGAAGGTTCTGTGCTCTTGTCCTTACAGAACAGATTCCCCGATGTGTGTGACCATCAGCCTGCATATGGAGCTTTGCCAGCGTTCTTAGCACACTGCATAAGAACCCTACCCCTTGAACTCTAACCAAGCCTTTGTAGTTTGTGTAGCTCCATCTAGAATTTCATTTTAGATGGCGGCATTCATTGTGTCTTGGTTTCTCATTACAGATTTTAATGTCAGCAGCATTCTACACATGTATTAACTTCATTTTCTCTGAGACAAGGTCTCTTGGAGCCCAGGCTGTCTTTACACCTGCTATCTAACCAATGATGACCTCGAACTCCTGATCTTCCAGCCTCCATGTTCCAAGTGTTGGGATTACAGGTATGTACAACAGTTTAGTTTTGTAATAGTAATAAATATATTTTCAATTTTGAAAAAATATGTCAAAGATGATAAGTGATGGTGGTCAGCAGTTGGTTACAACTGGGTACATTTCTCTGACACCTCATTGACCTGGGGAATGAGCCCTACCACTGATGGACCATCTTCCGTGTGCCTAAGTCCTTGGAAGACTTGATTTTAAGATTCCAAACTCAAAGATGGACCCTCTTCTTTTACATTATTTACTTGTGTAAGTGAGTGTATGTGCCACAGTGTGCATGAAGACATCAGAGGACAGCTTTTGGGAAGCAGGTCCTTTTTATGATTCATGTGGGTCCCAGGTAGAAGTAGTCGCCTCTCTCCTCTGAGCCATCTCAAAGTCCCTGATATCTGTCCTCTTCCCGCCCTCTTGAAAACAGGAGGCAGAGCTGGGGTATGACTGAATGTGACTGTAACACCATCTCTCACAAGTTCAAGGCCAGCCTGGTGTAAGTAGTGAGTTCCAGGCTAACAGGGCTATATAATGAGACCCTGTCTCAGAAATGGGAGACAGAGAACTGAAGGGGCAGGAGAGTTAAGTGAAACTAAAGATGTATATATGAAAAAGCCACATGGAAACCTATTTTGTTAATTATTTAAAAAAAAGTTTGAAGGGAAGTACCCTTGTATGAATGGAAAATGTTGCCACGGTAAGTCATAGGTTGTTAAGCAGAAATGCCAGAACCAGGTGTGGGATACCTCCTATGGTCAGCAAGGATCCAGAGGTTCCCCCCAACAATATAGGCTATTTCCATTTATTTTAGATAATAGGATAATCTATTGTCGTTGCTTTGCTAAAATGACAAGGTGTCAAAATGCCTTCTAAGTAGTTCTGCTTATACTCACAGCTTAGTGCTGTTCTCAGTCTTGGTCAGGGGAGCTTCTGTTTAAGTAGGTGATGACTAAGCAGAGACTCAAAGCTGGATAAAGTACTGAGCATAAGTGGCTGTGGCCTGCTCAGCCCTAACAGAGACATCTGTTTTGACTCCTCAAGGCCCAGGGGACATTGTGGAAGTTAACCCATGTGCCACCTCACTGGGTTACATCCCTTGCCGGGAGACACTTTGATTTCAGCTCAGCTGCCCTTTGTTTGCCAGAGTTCTGTATGGAAGCTCCAGGGAGACGGACTCCATTACTCCAGCTGCACTGCCAGCTCTTTCCTGCCCCGTGGACCTGTCACATGGCTTGTGTCCCAAACCCTGGGGGTATTGGAGCCTTTAAGGTCCTGACCCAATCAAGCCATACAGATTTTATTCTCTAAAACGTCCAAGCAAGAGCTGGGATTGGTTAGAAGTGAATTAAATTTTACTTTTATATCCTTGAGACTTTGTCATCTTCTTGAAGGTATCCATATCCAAGGGGTTGAGTCGGATGTCCACTATGAAATGGTGGTAAGGAATGAAGTCCCTGTTCCTGCAGTGGTTGCACCGATGGGCATTTGCCTCCAAAAAGCGGGCACATTTCAAATGCAAGACCTTCTTCTGGTCCTTAAGCCAGAGTTCATAGGCCGTTTTCTGCATTATAGGTCTGCAGAAGCGCAGGATGTGGCACTCAATCACCTCTCCTTCCTTTTCACGGAGTTCCTCTTCACCACAAGCTGGAAGGAGAAGGAAGGACTCTTCAGCCAGGCAGCAGGCAACAATTCAACCGCTCCTTCCTAACATACTTTATTTTTGGTAGGTTGTTTTTGTGGTGATGGGGTTTGAACCCCAGGACACTGTTCATGCTAGGTTACTGCTCTGTCTCTTCACTCCACTTCTCTTATCTAGACATGCCTCTAGCCAATGGGGAAAGATAAACGTTCTCCAGGTACCACTCACCTAACCCCTCGCTGGGCTTCAAGGACAAAGAGCGATAATGCACCTCAAATGTGGTCACGTTTTGTTTTAGGGCTAGTTGAAGATCTTTGCTACTCCGGAAACAATCAAAAATATTTGATTTCACGAGGGTGGCCAGGGCCTTAATCATGGTCTTCATGTTCCAGCAGGGGAGAATCTCAAACAACAGCTCTGTGGTGAAGGTTAGGCCAGTGATGGCAGCACATCTCACCAGCATCTGATGGGAAAGGCTCATGCTGTCCAGCTGGACCAGAGAGATTTCTGCATGTGGAAAACCACAATGGGACACTAGTTATCTACCATTATCAGATGCATTCTAGAGATAGATGACTGTCCAAAGCTACGATTCTGGTTTATAGAAACCTAGCTAAGCAAAGTCAAAAAACGTAATTGCTTAGTTACCCAGTTTATAGATACCCCTCATACCGGAAACATACAAGATGCAGTTTCTATAGTCTGTCTACATGACATGAATTAGACATATTTTAGGGTATTCTAGTTAGTGTTAAATAGTGACAAAGATGTATGAGATGTTACAGGAGGCCATTAGTAATGGGGTCACCTTCCTGTGCTTTGAAGACTTCTCTAGCTGCCCCTCTGTCTTCACTGACTCTTCTTTTCTATGGATCTGCCTCAGGAGTAAGCATAAGGCTCTCCATATATGCTCAAGGGCTTTATTTATGCTCATGACACCCATTATTATCTCTATTGCTTTCCTAAGGGCTGAAGAGCCCAGAGTGCCATCCCAACTCTTCATCTAAGCTTAGACATAGTTCATGTGTTCCTGGCCTTTTGATTTTGTTTTTGAGGTATGTGTGTTCTGGGGCCTAAACCCAGGACCCCCAAGCATGCTTAACAACTTGCTCTACCACTAAGCTACATCCCTGACCCCTTCTTAGAGACTTTTGAAAAAGATTTTTTTTTTTACTTGTATGTGTGAGTTTGTGTCAGGACATGTTCACTGCATGCATTGGAGGCCAGAAGACAGCATCAGACCCTCAGGAACTGGAGTTACAGGGGTTGTAAGCCACCATGTGAGTGCTGGCAAGAGTCCAGATCCTTTGCAAGGGCAGCATGGAATTATCTTCCTATCCCCCTTCTTAGACCATTTATATCCATTAGAGACAAATTTGAATTTCTCAATATGTCCACAGAACATGTAGCAGAACATGTGGAACACAGGTAGGTAGACGGGAGTTAAACGTAAGCTAAGATGTCTTCACACTTCAAGAGACTCAGTGAATATAATATAAACACTACCTGTCACAGACTCAGTGTCCCCAGGCCATCCTTCCAAACATTTAAAGTTATTTCTGGACAGCATAGATTAGAACTACATGCAAGCTACAAAATGGACTCAAACTCATTGTCCCTGAGTGTAACAATCCATCTTGAATACAAGCTTGTGCTTTATCATTTCTGTCTCACAATTCCGATGTTAGAAAATGTCTCAGTGTTAGATTTTCCTTCCTTGTGATTGGTTTCAGCTTATTGACAATGCCTTACACTCCATTCTTGTATATGTGTGTGTGTGTGTGAATATGTTTGTACACATGTACTTACATGTGCTTGTTTGTGTGTGTGCACTTAGAAGCCAGAAGTCCACATTGAGAGCCCTCCTCAATTGCTCTTCATCTTATTTATTTACTTACTTTTTTGTTGTTGGTGTTTTTTTGAGACAGGGTTTCTCTGTGCAACCATAGTTGTCCTAGAACTCACTTTGTAGACCAGGCTCCACCTGCCTCTGCCTCTCAAGTGCTGAGATTAAAGGTGTACACCACTATTACCAGTCATCTGACTTTGCGAGATGAGGTTTATGGTATTAGAATGAGAATGGCCCCCAAATGCTCACATGTTAGCCTTCTATTGGTGGAACTGTTTGGGAAGGATTAAGAGGTGTGACCTTGTTGGAGGAGGTGTGTCACTGGGATTTGGCTTTGAGGTTTCAAAAGCCCACACCATTCCCAGATAGCTCTCTCTATCTCCCATTGACCGATAAGGATGTAAGCTCTCAGCTACTACTCCAGCACCATGTCTGCCTGCCACCATGTTCCCCACTGTGTGATGGTCATGGGCTCTAACCCTCTACAGATATGAGCCCAGGATTAAATGTTTTCTTTAATGAATTGCCTTGGCCCTAGTGTTTTGTCATGGCAATAGAAAAGTAACAGGTCTTTTTATTTTTTTCATGGAGCCCGATACTCGCCAATTCAACTAATCTGGTAGACCCTAAGTCTCAGTGAGCCTCCTGTCTTTACCTCCTCAGTGCTGGTGCTAAAACCATGTGCCACCATGCCTGGTGAGTTCTAGGGATTGAACTCAGGTCCTTCCTCTAGCCTGGCACAACAAATGCCTTACCAACTGAGCCACCTCCCCAGCTCTTCATACTTCACTTTTGTGCATTTGAATAAGCATTTGTTCAATCCAGAATATGTACTAAGAGAAGGAGTCTCCTAACTAGAGGGAAAAAAAAACAAATCCAATGTGTAGCCTGCCTACCACCTGGGGCAATGCAAAACAAGTACTCAAGGAGCTTGGTTATCATCTTTCTTTAGACAGCCATCCTAGATGAGGCAAAAGTAAAACCTACTGAAAAATGAATGCCAAGTTCAGCTTCCTTTACCTTTTAGTGATGCTGGAGGTGACAAGTTCTTTAGCCTGACACCACTTGCAAGGTAACAGACTTCCTTACGTCCCTCAGATACGAAAGTATAAAAATGCGTGTCTTCTGTCAGCCTAACAGAATTCTCTATGGGGAAACAAGAGGGCAGGAAAGTTGAGAATCATTTTCCTGTCTTCAGAAAGTCTGATTTCCCTGAAAACTTGGAGAAGGAACTCAGGTGAGAAAAGCTGAATAGACGTGGTGATTCACCAAATGTTCTATAACATCTTATTTTAAATAAAATTGATATGTGAGAATCTAAATTAACTAAAATTATTTTATGTTCCTTTCCCACCCTCCAAAACAAGAATTGGTACTATTGGTGTCTCCATAATACTTTTAGCTTTACAAAAATGGGGTTCACAACAACCTAGACTCCATCCTATCACACATAGTAATATAGAGCTCTGTGCTCATTCGTATGCCCACTGGCCTTATAAGGGGACATGGCTATAACCAAGGAGAGATTTAAAATGGTGAGGGTTGCGAATAAACATGCCTACTATGTTGGTCTACCCAAACGTGCTCCAAAATGTTTATCGCTCAAGTTATTCATATAACACTTAGTGGGTGAGGCACAAATGCACTGGTAAATAAAGCCAAGTTCTTCATCTCCTGGAGAGGTAAGTCATGCACCCAAAGACTGCCAGGCAGAAAGTGGCCCACCAGTGAGCACAAACAGTACTAGACAGTTCACAGCAATATATTTATTAAAGACTTCCAGTGTAATATAATCTATGAGGGTGATCAGCATGAGTAATGCATGCTTCCAGGCCTCTCAGTGCATAAAACTATGGGGACAGATATCCAAGTAATTAACCAAAACACCAGGAAGAGTGAGCAAGAGCTAACAAGCAAAGAGGAACATGTTGGGATAAAGTCAAATGAAGGGATCAAAAAGACCCTGATAGGGGCCCTTTCATTTCCCCATGTTCTTTCCTGTCTATCAGAGGTGTATATTTTTGGTTTTTGTTTGTTTTTTTATTCCCTTTTTTTTTGAGGGGGGAGAGGATCTCAAGACAGGGTTTCTCGGTGTAACCACTCTGGCTGTCCTGGACCTCACTCTGTAGACCAGGCTGGCCTTGGACTCAGAGATCCGCCTGCCTCTGCCTCCCAAGTGCTTGCACCATTCCTACCCGGCTGAGGTGCACATCCTTTAGCCCAGCCCTGGAAGTCTAGGTTAGCTGGATTTCCTTAGCCTTCTTAGGATCTCAGATCTAGTGCTTTCTTACTCTCCAGAAGCCCTCTTCCACGGGAAGTGGCCCATAGGATAGCCTCAATCCTTGCCACCTTGCTTTGCAAAAAGACCTAGTGACAGAGTAGTCCTGAGAAAGCCACTTACTGAACAAGTTATTCCAGGTCACATTTGTCTTTTCCTCAGACTCTGCTTGTTGGAAAAGGAGAACTCTGTGGTGGTCGAGGTTTTTCAGCAATTCCTCACAGTAAAGTGGGATCCCACAGCTCCCCTCCACCAGGTACCTATAGGGAGAACAAGGCAGAGGGCTCATGCAAAGAACCAGCTGTTGGTCTAGAATGCACTCTTCTCTGCCCCCATGTCCTTCAACTTGTTTTCAAGTCTGGGGATTGACTTTTCTTCTTTTTGCTTTCGGTGCTAGGCCCCGTTTGTGAGAGGCGTGTGCTCTGCCATCGAGCTACATGCTCTCTCATATTACAGTTTAAGTTATGTGACAAATGAGTGTTTCCAAAACTGAGACGACATAATAAAGCACAACACATCCTCTGGCTTGCTTCTCTTCCTCATACTGTAGGTAATAATTTTGATTCACTTCGGCTAATTCTGTCAACATTTCTTTTAAAGATACAAATAGGTCCTAGCAACATGGCTCAACGGTTCACGACACTTGCTGCGCAGGCCTGACAACCTGCGTTTAATCCTCAGAACCCGTGTAAGAGGAGCCAGCTCTCCAGGTTGTCCTCTTGTCAGCACACACAGAATAACTACAAACTTAATATGTGTGTATGTGTAAACAGGAGCCCGCTAACACTTTGTCACAGAAGAGAGAGGGGATAATGGGATCCTACCTTTCCCTGAGGTTTTACATGTTGATAATGGGGGAGGGAGAGACATTTCCTTCATGTAGCCACCGGTAAAGTGCCCATTCTCCCGTAAACAGCCCCTCACCCATGCAGCCTTAATGAGTCTTACATACATATACAAACATCTAAGCCAGGAACGTGGAAAGGAGGCTATCTGGTGAAGAGAAAATCTAACAATAGGAGTAAGAGTTGGACAAGAGAAGTTATCAGGGTTGGCGCGAACTTAATGTACATAATATACACATATGAAAATGTCATAATGGCTGGGTGGTGGTGGTCCATGCCTTTAATCCCAGCACTTGGGAGGCAGGTGGATCTTTGTGAGTTCGAGGACAGCCTGGTCTACAGAGCAAGTGCCAGGACAGGCTCCAAAGCTTCCCAGAGTGATGTAGGAGGGTCATCTGTCTATGTGTTACTTTCATTGGTTAATAAAGAAACTG
>LOEQ01010107.1:81239-91988 GCA_001685075.1 Bramus lutescens | reverse complement strand
GCCATTTCAGACTGAAGTAGAGGTAAGAGCCAGTGGCTGGTTGTTTTGCTTTTCAGACCAGGTTGAACCCCAATTTTTTATTAGTTTTTATGGGTTTTTATTAATCATGTTTCAGTCTAGTGTAGGCACATCTAGCCTTTGTGGAAAACTCTGCTTTAAAATATTGCTCTAGCCCCCACAAAACACACCCCAGAACAAAATATCTCTCTATTTAGGCTCACTTCCTGAAATTATTATTGACATTAACTTTTGGCTTCAGACTTTAATGACTCCACTAGTGACAAAAAAAAACACATTTATCTATATTCACTCATTTATTACCCTCCCCCCTTGAGACCCTGAAGTATATCCAAGAGAGGATAGGAATTTCAGATAGTCACAGATTATCAGAAATATAAAGAAGGTAAGCCCAGTGTCTTCCATGTGTAGATCTGTAGACTGACAACGTAGGCATCATGTAGTGGCTTTTCAGGAAGAGCCAAACTCTTAGACTTCACCTTACATTTCCTGAATTAAATACCTGTTTTAACAAAATTTCTGTGTGGCTCTTATGTATTTTTCAGTTTGAGAAAAACAGGTCTATAGCAGTATTTCTCAATTTTGGTTACCAACATTTTAGGATAGACAATTCTTTAGGGTTTAAAATGGAGCCTCTGCATGTATATTACTCATTAAAGTTACAAAGCTATTTGATCTGTCAGGACCTTTTCTGTTAGGTCCCTGTTTGGAGCCCCGGGTACTGATTAGGATCCGGCTTTGAATGCCCAGAATTTGTTACAAAGGCCTAAGGTTCATTATTTATAGCAAACCTATGCACCAAAACTGGACTTAACTTAGTAGTTGTTTTCAACCTTCAATATATGTTAAAGTTACCTGGGGAGCTTCAAAAACAAGCAAAGGAACAAGCAAATAAACAAACCTTACAACTGTGTCATACTCCAAAATTTAGAGGCTCCCCAGGCACTAACCCTCCAGGCAGTAATGTTAAAACAAAACAAAATGAGAAGCCAAAACTCGCTCAAGGTGATTTTAATTTCTCTGAACACTTTATGAAAATTCTTAGACAAATAGTGAAATACATTTCACTTATTTCTACAATTAACATTTTGTATATGTGATTTAGCTACCCTTTTATCAATCTTATTTTTGATACATTAAAACATATTACCCTAATAAGTACACTTCATCCTTTAAAACTTCTGCAGGGATATCATTAATTAGAATGCAATATTTGTTTAGAGTTCCTCTTGATAGTTAACTTTTACACACAGTGAAGTGCAAAAATTCTAAGTGTATCATTTGAGCTTTTAGAACTATTGTATTCCCAATATTGCCCACCCCATCATCACTTTGAGAAACCCCGCAAAAAGGCTATCCACCACTGATACATTCACCGGCATGGTTGTGCCAACCGACACACAAAGCACTCAGTGACGACCTCACCCTGGAAGGAAGGAGTGGAAAAAGCACCTCCCCCCATTAACACATTCTGCTGCCTGGTGCTCTGCCCCAGCAGCTGTGCGGCAGTCACTCAGACAAAGGGCTTGCTGCAAAACTGGTTACATCATCAGCTTCGGTGCTGACAGACTTGCCTGGAGCAGCGTGATTAACATCTCCACAGAACCAGAGAAGGAGCTGGGCTGGGACTCAGGCAACATTATGCTACCAGTCTGCTTAATGAATATCCTATTAAGTAGGACAATTATCTGTACTCCCTTTGAGGTGGCTGCTTATGCACATCGGGGGCCATTTCTTCCTAAGAAAGCCAGCTTCCTATGGAAGCATCTTATCACACAGTGTCCCCTAATGGCTCATTCAGTCTATCAGTCTGCCCTTACAGGTTGAATGATGTTACTTGGTTGGTATGGGGAAGAGAATGGCCTATTCGGAGAAGAGGAGCAGGTGAATATCCAGTAGAAAACTCTAGAGCTGAGCCACAAAAAGGAAGCATGGTGACAGCTGGAAAAAGACCAGAACTCCCTTTGTCACCATCAGCCACCTACCAATGACTGGGAAATCAGTTTCAAAGCTTTGTACGTTCACTTCAGTAATAGAGCAACAAAGGTAGGACAAAAATAAATAGGAACTCTCAGCCTTCGAACTCAGCAGCCCCTCCGAATTTTCAGGCTTTTTTCAATCATGTAAAGGACTATTACATATCCCTCTATACAGGAAGGGAAATGGATGACAATTTAGCAAACTCAGTGCCAAGGGTTATGATGTAGTCAGTAATCAAAGCATTCTTTTTAATCGAGGAAAGCTGATAACACTATGCAATGAAACATAGTTCTCTTGGAGAAGTCAATATTTCATTATCACAGATCCGATGGAGTTAATACCCCCAGGTACGATCATTGCCATGACTTCATATTTTCAGCTCCTGGACTTACAGTCAAAACACGCTCACACTGGCCTTTCCATCATTATCCTCTTAGTTGAGGAGATGGTCACTCCATCTAGATATATAGCTGGGCAAAAGATGATCAAGATTAAGTCATAAGAAATCCCTTCCCTGGTTTATAATTACACAGAAGAGATAAATGATATTTATATAAGTAGTTATCAAAAATGAGCAGCCTATACCTTTATAACATTTTGCCTGTATGTATACTTCATGTTTCAAGCTATATAATCACATATTTTAGAACTGGCTCTGGTCTTCAATCAGTGCTGTTAGTACATAAAAATCATGCTTGCTGATATCAGGAGTAGCTGTATTTCTCTTTTCTCCAAAGATAACTGTGTGTTTCTGGGACATATTTGCTAGACATGCTAAGCACTAACATTAGGTAGAATCATATTCTGACCATGAAAAGATCCTGATGACCTTGCATGTCCCAGATGAATTCATGTCTCTTTAGAAGTGAAATGCTTAACAATAGACTGGTAGATATGATTTTTTCAGTATCTCCTATGCACTAGGTATTTTACAGCAGTAATATATAATTATAAGAATCCTGTGAATTAGGAACAATTGCTGGCCTATCAAAATGACTAAAAGACAATATCCATTAAGTATTATTGTGCATATTTTACAGATATCACTGGGATTCTAAAAGACTTAGTAACTTATCTAGGGTCACAACATATCCCTTCATATGACACTCTAAGTTGATTTGGCAGTGTATTCCTTCTATGTTCTTCTGCCGTATTCAAGCCAAGCTCCTTAGAAGACTAAGTATGTCCTTTTCTTAGTACACAACAACTTTAAAGTCTATAAAACTTACCAAAGTCTGAAAGTATATGCCCTATGTGTCATGACAACACAGTATACTATAAACATATAGAACTTTACTCTGAATGTTATTAAAATATCAAAATGCTGAGAATCTTAAAATAGGTGAAAAGAGCCAAGGCCCAGTGGTCAGTACTGGATAGCATGTTAAGGTTGGGCTATTCCCTACTAGCACTCTGAATCCATCTGCCTATTTGAGCGTAGCCTAGAGTAGCTTTCAGAAATGTTGTGTTAATATTTCACAGAGAACCCAGGAATTAGAGAATATGTGGACTGTTGCTGACCACCTGTTTTGGTGCCCATGATACTTCACTTCCAATTGTGCTCACTCAATGGAAAAATGCATGTATAGCATTGATGGTAAGAGGAAGAAAGAGGCCAAGTGACCCATTAACCAGTGACTTCTCTCACTATCATTTTAGATAGCATCCCCTCTGGTGGCCACCATTCTTACAGAAGACCAGTTTCTACAGGAGAGCTAGCAATGAGTCCAACTTCTACCAAATGACTCTGGCACTGAGATATAGTGACACTATCCTTTTGTATCTCCTAATTTCACAATTATTTAAGTCAACCATGATTGTGTGTGCTTAGAATCCTAGTGCTTGGGAGGCTGAGAAAGAGGAGGCTTGTCATGAGTATGAGGCCATACAAGGTTATATAGTGAGTTCCAGGTCATTCTGGGAGAGATAGCAAGACTTTATCTTTTTAAAAAAATCTATATTTACACATTAAAATATAAATAAATGTATATAACCTTAATAGTATCTTAATAAGAGCTGTGAACTGTACCATTGTCAATGGCCTGCTTCTGAGTGCACATGTTTGTATATACTTATCTAAAGGATTACTGTTAAGAATAGTATCTTTTCTGTACTATTTCTGAAATTCTCTATAAATCTCTTATTTAATAGTAGAAGGATTTTAAAAAATATAGCCTAAGTTTTCTATAAGTACTCAAGGTATTGCAAGATTCTAATGCTTGATAAAAACAATTTGTGAGTGCCACACTAGGCTTGTTTTTGCTGGATTTATTTTGAAAGTCTCCTTTCATATTCATTCACATTGACATGAGGCACTTGGAAGATGATCTTTTGCTCTTAAGTAAGTACACTCTTTACATCAAATTCTCTTTGTTACAATAAAATACAGTTACTCAAACTATGAGTATTGTTTCCCTGCTACTCCAACAGAAAAGCTCCAAAGGAAGGCAGCACTCTAAAAGGCACAATTATTCTGGACATCTTGACTAAGTGGCATAATTTTATTACCAAACTCATTAGGTTGTCTCCTTTGGGAAATGAAACAGGAAAAGGACAGACTATTATGGCAATCCAGCATCTCTTCCTTTGCCTATCTGTGTTTCTCACAGATTCCTGTTTAACGCAAACAACCACATTCAGCACCATGGACAGCAACTGAGTGCCAGTTACCTTGGTAAGCAAGCTGGGGGTGGTCATTAGCTCCATGAGTTGCCCCTCTTGAATCAGCTTCCCTTCCTTTAGCAATAAGATACTTATAAACACAGCAGGGTGAGATTTTTGTATCACCTTTAAGAAGAATCAAGAGTGAAAACGGGAATGTGCTTTTGGAAACAATTAGGTTTTTAAAGGAAAAAACAGAATTGAAGTCAGTTATAGATCAAACCAACTTAAACAGATGAGATGTACCCTTAGCCAATTCTTTCTACACGCTAGCATCCCCATTAAACACTATTTTTTGTCTAGTCACGATATGAAACCTGCACGTAGTAGTCAGAGGATTTGTTGAACTGCACAGAAACCTTCATGTATTTTAGAATATCTTGCCTGAGGATAACGGGGGATATCAGAAAATAAGAGGGGCTATGAAGTTATAAATATGATAAAAATTCTATGCTGTTATATAAAGCCTACCCCCAAACTAATTTAGAACAAATCCCTGAGAATGGTAATAAGACAACAAAGACATTTTTAAATAAGCTGCCAAACACTGGGACTAAGCATCAATGAGCGGAACCAATGAGGGCGAGAAAAGCAGTGCTCTCCAAGGCCTCTCATTAGGTGGTTCTTAAATGTGTTTACTTTAAATCACCAGGATGGTTGTGGAAAAATAGATTGTGTATCCTAACACTCAGTTTCACATTCCAAAGATCTAACTCATAGCCTGATAGTCCACATTTGTAACAAAACCCCAGCTTTGCTCATGCTGTTGATGGAAGAGGAAACACATCTGAGAAACCATTATTTCATGGTTTGGGAAAGGTAACTGAGTCCTAGAAGAGCAAGAATCTGTCCCTTGTCCAACTGATTGAACCCATCCATCTGGTTCTATAATTTGCCCATCTTAATGTGTAATTACATGTTTCTCACAATGTAGCACATTTAAGTTTAATCACTATACTAGTATATGATGGGTAACTAGAAATGAAACAAAGTAATAAAGAAGTACTTTGCCTTTTCTTTATGTGGCTCTCAGAAAACTTTCTTCTGGCTTCAACTATAGTGTTCATCAGCCCTGGACACTGAACTCAGGGACTCATAACGATGCAAACAATCTATCAGTAAGCTACAGCTACAGTACTTAACTTCTGCTTCTATCATACTCATCAAAACAAACCTAGAATCTAATCTACATGGGAAGTAGAAAAAGACAAAAACTTCTGGGTAAATTGGGAGCATGGGGATCATGGGAGAGGGTAGAAAAGAACGGAGGAGAAAGGGAGGGGAGTGGAGAAAAATATATCGCTCAATAAAAAAAAGAAATAAAACAAACAAATAAAATAAACAATCCATTTCTCCACTTGCATTATTTTTGTACCAATTCCATAAAAACCTCATACCAAATTTATTTCATACAGGTTACAGTTGATGTATTTATCGGATAAAAATGCAAGCTGCTGTTTAACTTGAATGTCCCATTGTTTTTATAAACCTCATTTCTGATTCAGGATCTCACTCACAGGCACATACTGGCTTCCAACTCAGCAGCATCTTTGCTCCACCCTCACAGGGCCTGCCATTTTAGGTGTGTATCAGCACACACAGCTTGAATCTAAACATCTAAACACGTCTTGCAGTATTTCATTTTGCAGCTCAAACCCTAAAGAAATGGCCAATTAATGTGAAGGGGGTTAACTCAGCTCACAGTTCAGCTGTGCCTTTGCTGCCTCAGGCAGGCAGTCAAAGGCTAAAGAACACCTGACCCCTCCACCTCCAGCCTTCACTTCTAGCCTGCTCAGCTTGCTGGGGATGTGTAGAGCCAGAGTAGAAAGGCTATTATTTGAATATCAGCAAAAAGAAAAAGAAAGAAAAAAGCCAAAGCAACAGCAGCAGCTGAACTGGTACTCTCCAGCAGTTTTCATTTCTATGAAAAGTTTGATTCTGCTTTCATGCCCTGTGATTAACCAAAACAAGGGGAAGACAAATAAAAATTCTGTACAGCTGTTTCATACTGACAGCCCTGACCTTCCCAGCTGAGGGCTCTTTGTGCTGAGAAATTGTTTCCTAGCAACCAGGCCTCGCAGCTGCCAGACTCCAAACACTAAAAGCATGACTTATGGAAAGAAAGCCAGGAGAAGGAGGGTGGGTGGGGCCTGCATCAATCTGAGCTTTGTCTGGGGGGTCTAATTCTATGCTAGAATGGGAGAAGATAAGCAGGAACCGAAGGCCCTTCCTGTTGTGAACTAAGGCAAAATAGAGCTGCTTGGGTCCAGCTTTCTGTCACCTCCACCTGCTCTAGCAATCACCCATAGGTGTGAAAATGAGAGGGTTAACATTTAAGACAGTGATCAAGGAATTAATGAACAGATAAAAAGATAGTGGGCATACAAAAAGTCTAATTTAATTCATCTCAGAAAGAGCCCATCATCCCGTGTGTGTGTGTGTGTGTGTGTGTGTGTGTGTGTGTGATAGGGTTTTGCTGTGTATGCCAAGCTGTCTTTGAACTCTCATGAGAGCCTCCTGAGTACTGAGATTCTATAATCCCAGTGTGTATGTACTACTGTGCCCAGCACCATCATCTGTCTATTTCAAACATCTGGTTTTTAGAACATGTACCCAGTGTTTAGAATCTAAATTTTGAAATCAAAAGCTTAGCTCACCAGATTTCATACATTAACATGTATATGAACTAATCTATTAAAAATGTAGATTCCTGAGTCCCACCCTGGAAGGGGCAAGTCCTGACTGAATATGCCATGTTGACATGAGCATGCCCATGTTAAGAAAGGCAATGCAAATCCTTTCTAGGTGTGGCTCAAGGAGTTGGCAAAGCCTTCCTCTGATGCAGGTGAATGTTGACAGTGCAGAGAAAATGTTCACCTTAGCTTTCTTCCCCAGATGTTTATGACTGCTCCCCTACAGAGCCTGTTCCTACTGAGATTAGCTAACTCTGCCCTCCTTGTTCAGCTGAATGCAACAACCCTCCCTGCTTCTAATCTCTATCTAATAACCCTGCCTTCCTGTTCAACTGTATATGATATAGACATGGAGCTTCCAGTTTGCTATGGTTTCTCCATCTGAGAGCCCAGACCACCCGACCCCAGCTTGGCTTTATGTGGGTCTGCTGCCTTTTTCTCTACCACCTCTAGTTAGAGTTCCAGGACCCAAGCCATGCAAGGATGCAGCGCACAAAATCTCATTTAGCAGGTCTGATATAACCCCCATTTTTAACATAAGGTCTCACTATGTTCTAGACTGGCCTAGAATGTTTTACATAAACATGTTAGCCTTGAACTCACAGTGATCTGCCTGCTTCTGTTGCCTAAGTGCTGGAATTGAAGATTATTTGCTACGACAACAGGCCTAGAGTCCATTTTTAGCTAACGTTTTCAATAAGATTCCCATATGAATCTTAATATTTGTGGCACTGAGTACAACAGTGCAAAATATTGGCTTATAATTTTTCTTAACAGATTTTCTTAATACAACCAAATATTATTCTTTAAGTCACCAGTTGACTCCAAAAGACCTAATTTCTCGTTTCCTGTTATGCCCAGGCTATGTCTTGCTTTGTTCTTCTATTTTGAGTTTTAAGATTAAGTTATCAATTTCTGCAAAGAATTCAGTTAGTATTTTGATTTGAATCATTGAATCAATAGATCAATTTGGGGTGTATTATCACCTTATCAACATTGTAGATTCACATTGGGACTTTTTCTAATGCCTCTTCTGCTTTCTCCTTGATTGTCAGTTAATATATATGTGTATGTATACATATGTATATATGGGCTATAATTTTATTATATTTAAATAATAATTGTGATTTAGTTAAAGCTAGCTTGTTTATCTCTTGGCATTGACATGGAAACTCACATTCTAAGAGGTTAAATGGCTGCCTAATTAGTTGAACAATAACATAGTAATTGAACTGCAATGTAAGCCTGGCTTCTCAATCACAGTCAAAGGTCTTTTCCACAGCTCACCCCTTCTTTATTCCTGAAAAATGGGTGTTTTATTATGTGTGTTGGCTTGCTTTTGTTTATGTTTGAGTTTAGAGACAGGGTCTTGCTAGGTACCCCAGGCTGACCTTGTACTTACTATATGGCTCAGGCAGGCCTCCAACTCATTACATGGCCTTCATCTAACCAATGTCAGAATTACAGGTGTGCACCACAATGCACCGCTAAAACAAAGAGTTTATGAAAAAAATGTTCCTGTAAACATTCTGTTAGTTTCGTGTTTGGAATATAATTGCTTTTTACCTGTCTTCTATACTCCATACCTTATTAACAGCAAACTTGACTGAGCCTATTTGATGTCCTGATATTTTTAGCATTATGTTTATTTTAGCTGAAGTTGTCATGGTTCAAATATTTGTGTAGTACTTGTTTCCTGGGTTAAAGTGTACTTGGAGAACCTGAAATGTAATGCAAAGACTTGGGTAGGATATGATGTCAAATGACAGTACTGGTGAATGGTCCATGCCCTAGAAAACCTCAGCGGCACGTGTATCTTCTGAAAGATCTTTGAATTTGGGGTGATAGAAAATTGCCGGTGTGTACTAGAATTAGTGTAAGGGTTTGTAGGAGGGAGTGGAGAGACTGGCATGTAATAAAGCAGCTTTGCCCTCAAGACTCAAGCAGGGAGTCAGTCATTATGCCTACTTTATGAAGGAGATGGCCCCATCGAGAATCTATTTTTAAAAAAGCAATCTTCTTTTTGAAAAAAAATCATATTTTTTATTTTCAAGAAGATTATCTCACTCTTTGGTGTTTACTTGCAAATGGGAAATGTCTATAATAAGCCATAAGTCCTAGTAACTCTGCTTGTCCAAAGTTGAAATTCCTCAGCACCTACTTGCTCTGAAAATTAGGCTATGTGTCAAAAAATGAAATCCAGCTGATCCTCTGGTTCAGCCTGTACTGAAAGATATAGGTTCTTATTTTTAATCCACTCTAAAGAGCTTTGGATGATACAAAAATATTATTCCAATTTCCTAATGTAGCTATCTAATGCAAACCTTTGATTCTTGAAATGTACATGTAATCCAACTGCCCGCCAGGAGTTCCTAAGGTTTCTGATACATAAAAATTCAAAAGAGGAATTCAGCTATGTGTCTCTGAAAGCTGATGTGTGCTTTAACCCAATCAGATGAAGAAAAGCTGGATAGGTTTAAGATGTTTCAAAAAGATCGCAGCTTGTTTCACATCTGTGCTTGCAGGAATCTAATTAGCATGCAGTGAACTTTGGGGACGGATTTTGCTTGATCAGTAAGCTTGCTATGGGAAAAGAACACTGACCTAAGGGGTCAAGAGATCTGAGTTCTAGTTCTGGCTCTTCTATGTATCAGTTCTGTGATACTGGGTGAAGTCATGGAATATCAGATTCTGTGTCTGGAAAATGGCGAGAAATATGTTTGGTCAAGCCCATTTGTGCTGTTGTGACAATTGATAGGGAATGAAAGTATGATGTATAAGACAAGCAGTAACCTGTTATCACTATCCAATCCCCTTCTTCCAGCTGTTATCAGTGGAATGTTTTCCAAGACTCATGCACTGCAGAGAAACACTATGTACAGCTGATGTCAGAGGAGGGAACAAGCTTGCTAAATTCTAATCATAACCAACATGACTTATACCTCACAGAACATTTTTACACCCATAATCTTATGTAAGATCCCCAGGACTCTTCTTCATTTGGCAGCAGTGGCTTTCTTAAAGGCAGAAAACAAGAATGTAGCTCCCACAACTTAATATATTCCCAGCACCTAGTCAAATGCCAGGCAGAGTACCTGTCTGTTAAATTAGTGTATACTATTTACTCTCTGCAGTTTGCAGATGGGAAACCAAGGGCAGAGAAGAGTGGTAGATATGCTAGGAAGATAGACTCAAAATACTTGGCAATAACATAACAAGGGTACAATACAAGCTTTCTGATATTCTCAGTATAACTGATACTAAAACAAGGCTTGTGAATCAAGAAACTTCATGAAATGAGGTAAGCATGCATTAAGCCTCATCTTGCACTGATATAGGAGGGTCGTGGTTAACGAACTCCACGTAAAACCTGAGAGAGCTTGTAAAGTAATTCTGG
>LOEQ01010107.1:67128-79294 GCA_001685075.1 Bramus lutescens | reverse complement strand
GTGCGGGAGCTGGGCAGGACAAAAAACAGGGCCCGCTCCCCTCATCACTACATTGCACTGTGCCATTTTGCCCTTAGAAAATTACACACAAAAAATGATCTCTCAGACAGTAACAAATATAGCTCAGCAACATGAAACTAAATAAGGAAACAAGAAATTCCACTTAACACTGAACTTCTCACTTTCGTACAAAAGTATGAGAGACAAAAAGTGGATCTAATTAAATACAGAATAAATGGAAATTAGGAAAGCCAAGTACTTACCGTGGCTTTCCAGGCTTTAGAGTATAGTTCCTAGAAACTAATTCAGTGCAAACTTCCATGAACCACAGGAGCAAGGGAAGTTCTCTCTCACCCAGGAAATGGTGTCTCATACTAAGCTAAAATTTCTGAGTGTTGCTCTGCTTCCAATCATGATTATGTCCCAGACAGACTATAAACATGCAAAAACTGGCTAAATAATGTCCTCTGTTATATATCTGTGTCATCTTCTGTTTTTTTTTCCCTCTGAAAAAATTTTAGGACAATGTATCTCTTTTTTATTTACTGGAAATTCAATTCAATGATCCATATTCTGGCAATTGAGGTAGAACATTTATTGTTAACTTAGAGGGACCAGGAAAATGGAATGAAAAATAAGAATTTGTCCACAGTTTTTTTAATTTCATTTAGTGAATCAGGAATACTTTAACTGGTAATTAGTATTTTCTGATTCTGTTGCTGTGATGATCCCTTGCAAATGAATATCATGCTACTCAGACTACTTTCCTACGGATACTTTCATGTCGAAGGTTCATTGTATCTCTAAAATTTTGTGATCTAAGATTGGCCTTTATGGTCCTGACACTCCTTCAGTCCATGCTCCTCACAATTCTCTCTCAGGTCACTCCTCTATCCATCCAACATGCACTACACATTGAATATATCCCAGGTTCTAGACAGTACTCAAAATTTATAACAAAATATTCACAAACAAGGGAATTGCCTGTGTCTGCAAGGGTTGTTTGTATGTTCACCTGAAATGCTAAATACTTTTTTCTGGTCCTGCCATTGTCTCTATTTAATAAACTATGAACACCACAAGGCTGAGTATTCTCCCTCTGCTGTCTATGTAGAGGAGAACAGTGCTGTGCTTAGCAGCCATGAAGAGTTGCCAGACAGAATTCTCATTAATGAAATCTACTATTGAGAATGGAATGAACAAATTAGAAAAATGAGGCATTTAGATTATTATTTAGCTAAAGATAATTAAAATTGATTGATTGTCAGAATTGTTACAAATATGGAGCTACTTCTAGGTATTGCCAGGAGGTGCATTAAGCTGGGCTATTTGCTAACTTCCAAACCTGAGTTTTGGAATCACAGAACTTTATGTGTACATGGAATTGAATGTGTAGAACTATTTCACTGTGGAAGGAAGTCTGGGGGAGTCCATTCTATGGACAGAAACAGATGAAGATTAAGGGAGTGGCAGGAGTTTGGCCCACAATAGTCTGGCTGTTTGGTAGCAAAGCAACTATCTCTGGGTTCCTTGTCTAGGGCCCTTTGCACTACTTCTTATTGAACTTCAAGGCTTGACACATGTCATCTGCCAAGTACTATCAACGACTTTAGACTCCACACTGAGAACTCTTCTCTGGACCTCTAACCTGCTTGCTTGCTCTATGTATTTCAACTTATATAGTCTCTCTAATCGCATGACCCAATTCCATAATATAAAATCTCTGATATTCATCTCTCCTATGATTTCTGCTCCTATATAAAACTCTGATCATCACATAGTTAGTAATAAACATATTGGAGGGGACAATTAAATTCTGTGGCTGTGTAACTAAAAGTGCATTGGAATGACTTCTAAACTACTACAGAGAACTTTGAATAAACTCAGCACAAAGAAATCAAAAATGTTTCAGTGGATATGAATACTAATTTCCCACAATATGATCACTGCACAATGTACACATATATCAAAATGCTTTGATCATTGCAAAATGTACATATGTATTAAAATATGTTTTACACCATAAATATAGACAACAATATATAAATAAAAATTTTTGATTTGTGGTGGTACATGGCATATGTCACATACATTTTATCACTTTCTTTTAAAATCTAGCATTCAATGACCTTTGATCTACTGTATTTTGAATAATGGAAAACCAAGTTCTTCTATATATTCCAAAGGGACATTTCCTAGAGACTGCAAACTCTGATCAACCTTAATTCTTTATAATTGTATTCAGTCTGATTACTCTCATTTTATATTCCCACTAGCTCTGTCTTTTGTATGAAGACTTCCCGGGCCCATATCCTTTACACTTGTGCTGTATGTATTACATACACAAACCTAGCTACTCCATTCCATTCTGTTCTATTTCATGCTGGGGTTTGACAAGGGCAAGGGCAATATGGAACAGATGCTGTCACACTTGAAAGCCACATTCAGCAAGGGGAATAGGAGCCTATTGATTTAAACAGATTTTTTTACTCTACAAGAAGGGAGGAGGGTGATTGCCATCTGACCTTGAGGTCTCCAGCAAGGTCCCTGTAGAATAGCCTAAGTCGATACTACTCATTGAACTGAACCAGAGCCAGAGCTGTTAAAGTAGCTGAAGGTGGGTGTGTGAATTTTTTCCTGCTAGGATATAGCAATTGCCCCTAGAGTCCTACTTAAGAATTTTTTTTAAAAAAGTCATGGTTATGTAAAGTAAATTTCCATCAGCGAATCCCATAAATTCTTATTTTTCATATTAGTTCATTCTGAATCTCAACTTCCACCAGTTTCCAGATGGGGTTTATTGGTAATCTTTCAGTCAACAAACTCCTTGTCAGCCAATATAACAGCAGTATATCATTCAGAACCTCATGCCAGACTGGGTGGCTGCTGCTAAGGAAATTTATGGTCGGAGTTGAGATAAAAAACATCTATATTAATTGCTACTAAATACAGACATGGGATAAAAACACACATCCTCTTCTCTCTGGATAAACTGCAATAATCCATCTTATTTGCTAATCAACTTCCATTCCACCTTCAGAGCTGTCTTATCCAGAGCTGCAGGCTAAATGACAAGAAGCAATGCCAGCATGGAAATGGATGGTACCATCCATCAGTCCCAGGAACCTCTTGTGTAAGATGCTGAGGAAGCAGATCTCTATTTCCTACCTTGAGTCTACTTGGCCATAGAAAATGCCAGCTAACAATAACATTTTACCCATGTTTGTACACTGGCTAAAGCATATTAAAACTAGAGAAAGAAAATGTTCTTTCTTGGTAATTCTCAATCACCAACTAGTAGATCCAAGAAGCTACCACAATTTTGGATTAATTTTTCATGCCAGAATTTTTTTTTGAGACAGGGTTTTTCTATTGCTTTGGATCCTGTCCTGGAACTAGCTCTTATAGACCATGCTGGCCTCGAACTCACAGAGATCCGCCTGCCTCTGCCTCCCGAGTGCTTGGATTAAAGGAATGTGCCAACACCGCCCAGCTCAGGCCAGAATCCTTATTCCCTACTTAGTGCAAGTGAGTTCACAATCTGAGTCTAGGAATCAGCTAGTTCAGAGATGGTTATCCACTGGGAACAGTAGACATGGTGCCTGGTGGGGATCGACAATACTTTTATAAGCCAGCAAAATGTATCTGATTTCTCTTCAGAACAAAAACCCACAGGACTGAAGATACAGCTTAGTTGGTATAGTGCTTGTCTAACATATATGAAGCCTTGTCACCATACAAAACCTGAGTATAGTAGCACATGCCAGAAATCTTAGCGTTAGGGAAGTAGAGGCAGAAGGTTCATATGTTCAAAGTCATCCTTAGCTATCCAATGAGTTCAGTGCTAATCTGGGCTACATGGGCTGCATATTTCAAAAACCAAACTTATGAAACATTAGTGAACTCAGATTAAATAAAATGTTTAAATACATATTAATATATTCCCCTTTGTACCAAACACATTGGTGATTTTTAATGCAGAAGAGAATTCATAAAAATAAAAGTGCTTAGAGTCAAGAAAAACTGCAAGGCATTCCAAAGTATAACAACTATACTGTACTATATATATAATATACTATAGAAGACCCAAAACCTAAAGGTTAAGTTGCCCACTAAAGAACAATCTGAGAAAATACAAGCATCAGTTCCCAGCAGGTGACAAGTCAAACACTTGAAACATTAAGCCAAGCAAGGATGCATCTTCTTTGGGGAAAGAGAAAGGAAGTTAGCCTATCAACTGCCATAGCGCATAAACGGTGGTGACAAATATTTTGGCTGTAACCTTGGGTGAATAAAAACAGAACTGTCCAGACATAAAAATGTTTGTATTTGAGTTCATGGAATGAGGCACTCAATACTTGAAAGAAACAAGGGCATACATGTGTGTATGTAGACACAAATTGACTTCAAAAGGTACTGGTTTCTGGCCCCAAACCTTGTATAAGAACTGTTACCTTGCTGGGCAAACTGTTCAGACTTCTAGGGCTTGCCAAATTGTTGTCACCTTGAGAAATCTGGACTTGGGCAATAGAAAGTATACAGTCTAGTTAAATAGTATCACCTATGGAAGTTACCACCGACTAGTAACCCTATTTGACTTCCCCATAGATTCTGAAACATGGGCTTTTGGAAGGGGTGCTTGTCTGTACAGGACTAAATCTAATGTGCAAGTTCAAAATCAAGAAAATTGATGTTGCTCTGTCTTTACCGTTGTGCTTACAGAAGCCAAACTTTGAGGACCAAAGGATTTTCCTAATGTCTTTTGACTTTGGAGGGCCTTAAATATATTGTCTAAAAATCAGCCACTCCCATTTTTTGATCTCTGTGATTCTAGAGTCTGTGTCAGAGAGGAGTGCTCTCAAGCCTTTTCTGACCTATGGGAGGATGGATGTTATCCTCTGTGATTAGTGATGCTCTACCTTAAAAAGTCTTCTTGTTCCATATTTTAAACTCTGTCAAAATGCAGTGGTGCCTGATTTCTTTCCATGTAATTATTTCTCTAGGACTTTAACATTTTTTTCTTTTTCAAGATGCTTTCATTAAAATACAAATAAATACCTAACACAGAGGCCAGTGATTCCCCATGTGCCTTTGACCATCTATTTTTTTTAAGTTTTGTTGTTGTTCAAAATAGTTTGAGAAATACTGGATTAAACAAAATCATGCAGGTTTCTTTGAAGATGTCTACTTTGAACATTTATATAATAAAACAATAAACTGCACAATGCTATTTCTTTAGCTATAGAACATTCTATTCAATTAATGTTGCATATAAAATAATTTTAGGAAACCTGCTCTAAAATTGGTCAGTGCTGATCTTGTGTTGAAATTAAATAGCTAGGGCATTACCAACTAAATTTGCATGCTGAAATCAAGGTCCTGAGAAAACCAAAGAAGAACCTGATGGATCCAGGCACAGGGCATTAATTGATAATACAGAACAAGAACACTGTAGCATTAAGCACTGCATGCTAAAGGGGATATATGCAGTAAGGTACATAGGAATGGCATTTCAGCCAACACTATAAAACAGAAAAAACAGGAAAAGAAATTTTAGAATTGTAGAACAATGGGCAGACAAGTTTTGATGGATGGAGCGTAAAGAAACCAAGTTTCTTACAGTCTCATGTAATCATGACTCTATCTGCCCAGTTACCTTCGAGGTTCTCACTGAGCCTCTCTGAACACATTGTCACATGATTTCTCAGGGTTCTCTGTAACATACTGGGTTCCTCCTTTCCCCCATTCCTTTCACTCAAATTCAGTAGACGGTATTTAGGGTTTAGGACAACCTGTCACATACATCCTAGCTGAACTCATATACTTGCCTGAGTTTTAGCTATGATTGTTTACAGGTTACTTTTAAATTTGTATCCCCTGCCCAGATCCAATCTCCTAAGATCCAGACCAATTTGTAGCTCTTCTAGAGTCTTTACTTAGTTGTAGCAAAGCCCCAGAACTCAGTATACCTTAAGTCCAATTTATTGTGCTGGATCTCCTTAATCTCTTTGAGTGGTCCCACCATCCACCCATACACCTGAGGCATAAACTGAGAATAACTTGAATCCTATTTCTCCTTCATCTATGATAAATACAGTTCTAAGAATGATCACCTAAATGATGCTAAGCTTTGCATAATCTCCTTTCCTCGAATTATCGTTATAGTGAAATGTCAACATTTGTGTTAATGACAAAACATTTTATGATGATATTAAGGTTACTAATTAGTTAACATTGCATTAATCAAATGAGAAATAATATCAGTGCAGAAATCAATGAAATGGAAATATAAAAATACTAAGAGTCCATAAAACAAAATATGTAGCAAACCCTTAGGCAAAGTAACAAAAAGAAAGAGGAAAGAACCAAATTAATAACATCACAAATGAATGTGGAGACATTACAACAAATAAAACAAAATCTTGAAAATCATTAAGTCATATCTTCTTAAGGAACTAACAGAAATAGATGCTTTTCTAGCTACATATAACTTATCAAAATTAAACCAAGATGAGATATGCAATTTAAGAAGATCTATAACGAGCAAGAAAATTGAAGCAGCAATAAAAATATCTCAAAGTAAAAAAAAAATTCCAGATGCAAACTTTGGTATACTAGACCTTAAAAAAAAACACCAAGGCTTTGGAAACCATTGCATATATTAGATTGTAATGAAGAAATGGTACAACTCTTTTTATCAAGCCAGTATTACCTTTATACCAAAACCAGATAAAGATACAACAAAAAGAAAAGAGTAAGCTAATATCCTTGGTGGAGATAGATGTAAAAATTCTGCCTTTATCTTCTCAAAAAAAATGGTACTGGAAAAATTACATATTTGTGAAGAGGGTACGGTAATGGGGCATGAATGTGATCAAACTGCAAATCATACATTCACAAAACTGTCATTATGAAACACATTTCTTGTAACCAAATAAAAACACCAATAAATGTTTGAAAATAAAACAAATAGTGAAGCCCTATGGGATGCTAACCACCCACATCAGCCAATCATCCTTATCGAGCACTGTGAGGCTTGGTGCTCCCACAGTCCCAACAGTTTGCCTGTTCTCTTGCTTTTGCTTGTGAATCTTCTACTTTCCACCCCTTACATCATTCACATTGGGAAGCAAGTGAAGACAAAAATTACAAGTCAGAACATCTCCTTTTATCATGGCGCCTTAGATAACAAGAATGATCTTGGTATAATATTGATGCAAATACCATTTAGAGATCATCTTACAAAAGAACAGATTAAAGGTGGTGCACTCAGGAGGCAGATGCAGGAGGGTTTCTGAGATTTCTGAGGGTTTAGGGCCAGCTCAAACTCTAGGACTACAAAGAGAGACCCAGTCTATTAAAAAAAAAAAACTTGAGGCTCAGAAAAGTGACATGATTGGCTCCACATCACATAACTAGTCATTAAAGTGTGAAAAGCTAGAATTGGAGGCTTCTTCCCAGTTGATAAATGTCAAAGTGATTGCTACTATGGGAGATTATATTATCAATCAAAATCTTTGATTGAATTAATCAATTCCTGTTTCTATCACCGTCCATTGAGCATCCCTTTTGTTTCTATACTTACACAGCATCATCATATCCTGGTATGGTATTGCAGCATATTTTGTAACATCTTCCCTAAAGAAATTGTCACTGATGCTTGAAGACATTGGAGAGGACTTCCCATTATGTGTGACCTTTGGAGAGATGCTTGCTTATTTAAGATCTGTACATTACCTTTTATACATTATCAGGAGTAGTCAAAAATGCCAAGGAATGATCCATCTTCGTACAATACTGGAAACCCATACTAAGAATAGTAGAGGTAAAATAGGCAAAGAGCACTAATGCTTATTAAGAGAGATGTGAATACTAATAAATTCATTTGATCATGAACTGACTGCAAATGTGAAGGGCTAAGGTTTACTTTTTATATGATGTTTGAGTGTAGGTGTGTGTATGTCTATGAATCCTTGTGGTTTGTGTGTGTGAATATTTGTGATATGCGTGAATGCTTGTAATATGTGTGCCTATATGAGTGAATGCTTGTTGGGGTGTGTGTTTGTATGTGTGTGAATGCTTGTGTGTGTGTGTGTGTGTGTGTGAATATTTAAGGTATGTGTGAGTGGGCAGGTGAATGCTTAAGGTGAGTATGCTTGTGTGTGTGCTCCTGCATGTGCAAATGCTTGGGTATATGTGAATGCTTGTGATGCATGTCTGAATATTTGTTTTATGTGTATGTGAATACTTGTGCTGTGTGTGAACACTTGTGTTATATGTGTGAATTCTTGTAGTGTGTGTATGAATGCTGTGGTGTGTGTGAATGCTTGTGGCGTGTGATTGTATGTGTGTGGTGTAAAAGAAAGACAGAAAAAAAGCACATGGAGTATGTAGGGGGCACATGTGCCCATGTTTGTGTAGAGGACAGAAGAAAATGGGTACCATGCTCTACCATCCTCTGCCTCTTCCCTTGAGACAGTCTCTCAGTGATCCTGGACTATGGTTCTAGGCCTCATGGAGCACAAAAAGATAAGTAGAAAGAAGACAGAAATTCAACAAAATTTCTAAGTGCATAGCATATAAATGACTTTTCCTGCAACTTGAAATCCTGTAGCATGCAATATATATTAGTAATTATGGGTAAAGGCAGACTTCAACATTTAAATACACAACAGTAATTTTGATATATAGAAATCGACATTTTAGAAACTCTACAATTGTTCAGTTATGGAAGATATTTTAAGAGGTAGGATAGTGGACTGTTAATAATCCTCACTTGTTTTCTAGATGAGTAACTGAAATGATCATTTGAACCAATAGAACTAGTCACTGTTACAATTCTCTTGGAACATTTTTGTTACATATTTACAGATATCTATGTTCAAGAGAATGGTGCATCTGTCTTATGGAGATGTCTGGCTGCATTCTTTCCCAGATACTAATATAGGTGGCACTTCAGTAGTGTAACCAGTGACATGAAGAACCTGATTTGGAGGGGAACAGATGGCAGCATCTTTCTTGGGCTAATTTTAGAATCCTGAAATAGTTCCTATGTCACACAAACCATCCATGGAACCAAATTAACACAGCTATGTTACATGGAAAAGGGAGAGAAATATATATCTTAGAGTAAGACAAAGACAATGCACCACAAGTTTCGATGTGTTCCCCTTGTCTGTCTCCTTTCATATAAGTCATAGGGTCACTTCAACTCCCTTTCATCCAAATGGATGCGGAACACCAACATGGGAGTATCTTTAAAAATGAGTGGAAGAAATCATATTTTAGTTATGTATATAAAATGATCAAGGTTGCATCATGTTATATATCAACTTGTAAAACCTAGTTTTAAAAACTTTTTTTTCTTAGCAAATAAAGATCTAGGGCCTAACTGACCACTATGCCTCATAAATCAAAATCAAAAGTGAAATGAATTTCAAAAAAGCCAATTTCTGGTTCATTGCTTTGTCTGTTGAGATCCTTCTCCCAAATGAGATAAGGAGTGTCAGTTCAGGATGAAGGGATATGAAGGGAGAGATCCTCAACCATGCATAATGGTTTAAGGTATAAAATGACCACCTAAAACAGTGGTTCTCAACCATCCTAAAGTTGATTTGATATAGTCCCTCATGTTGTGGAGACCCTCCCCAGCCATAAAAGTATTTTTGTTGCTACTTTATAAATACAATCTTGCTACTGTTATGAACAATAATGACAACATCTGTGTTTTCCAATGGTCTTAGCCAACCCCCGTGGAAGGGTCGTGGCCCACAGGTTGAGAATCACTGATCTACAGTTGGGAAAATGAGAGAAGTATTTTGTACAGGCACTGACCTGTTTTCCATCAAGGGTATAGAGTTTCTTGACGACACCAGTTTCCAGTTTGATAGCCTCTGTGATGTCAGTGAGAACCTGCTCAAAAGAGTGGGCTGTTTTCTTGTTGAGAAGCACCCGCACTGCCTTCCGAGGCTTCACCCCACTGCGGATGATGGTCACAAGCTTGGGGCGCACAAAGTCCTTGTTCTCTCTGGCCTGAGCACTGTTGCTGCTAGCCAAGGACTGGGGAGCTTTCATGTTGGCAGATGTTTTTACATTGACAGACCAGTTGGGATTGACATTCTTGGTGTACTCAACTTTTTTGAAGAAGTTGTCTGAGGAACAGACATAGCTTTCCCCTAAGGGAAGAAATAAATGGTTAGGTGATTAATTCAGGAGTAGGTATGCAAATGAAAATCAAGCTACTATACACTCATATCAAAATAAAACTTTGGGTGAAATGTTGAGATAATAACCAACCTTATATCCAGGTTGACCCTCTGACAACTTGATTTTCTCAAATTCGAAAGTAATCAGTAACATTCTTCACTAGAAAGGCATATCTAGGTGAAGAACCTTGTAAATCTAAGTGTTATAAAAACAGCAAATGCCTCCACATATGATTAAATACAATCAGCATGATGCTATTGGAATGTAAATAAATGCTTGGCCCTTTATATGATGCTCATTAGCTTTCATGTACCACTGGAGCATGTTGAACATGTCTCTGTGTCCTGATCTTCCTGTGCTATGTTTGTACTCGTAGTCTCTTCCTTTTGCTATATTATGAACCAAGGAAAAATTTTAAAGCTAATTTGCTTTTATTTCAAACTGAAGTGAACTAAGCAACCTTACATATTAGACATTCAGTACACACTTGGTTAAAAGCCAAACTATTGTGCTAAAAGGCAGAATGATCTAAATGTAAAGGGTGTGCTTATGTGTATGTGTATGTGTGTGTGTGTTTGCATGAGTTTAATATCTAAATGTGTGTATAAGTGTGTAACCTACTGCTTATCCCTCTCCCAATGAAGAAAGTATCTAAATAAGCTACATGCACACACACACACACACACACACACAGCTTTCTTAGTGTTTGCAAGTCTAGCTCTTCCTTAGAAAATATGATTTCCCACAACTACTACTCCCTTGCATCTTTCTCCATTCTCCTAAATATTGCACAGTACATCTGTGCATTTGATGCCATCTCCATCAGTTGCTTTTGATTGCCACACTAGGGAGTGGGAGACTGCATTCTGCAGCTTGATTGAATTGAAAAGGTCTAGTATGAGTTTGACATTAACTGTGGGCTGGGGGAAATGACTAATACAGTAGAAGAAATGCAGTGGCCAGAGGCAAGAGGGGGAGATTAGATACTTGGGACTAGAAACTGAAGAAAAATAGGAGAGAATTACGCTCTGCCTGCGGGAAGACTATATTGGAAAAAAAAAGCTGAAATTGCTGAGTAAAGTACATTAGCCTCGAGGTATGCAGAAGTTTATCCAGAGGTTGAACTGCAGAAACAGTGATTTTATCGGGCTTTAAGTCATCAGTAATAAAACTAAATACATAGACAAATATATAACCCTTAGCCAGGGCAAAAAAAAATTAAATGCAATTAAAGTCGGATTGCTCTTCTACTTTCTTTGGTCTCAGCAGAAGAATTACGAAGAGATATTCAGAAATACCAGGCTGATAATTCATTCTCCTTGCAAATATTGATTGCACCAAATCCTTTA
The DNA here is from genome assembly GCA_001685075.1 of Bramus lutescens. Lineage (NCBI taxonomy): Eukaryota > Metazoa > Chordata > Mammalia > Rodentia > Cricetidae > Bramus > Bramus lutescens. The sequence goes on along the minus strand of LOEQ01010107.1, from coordinate 67,739 downwards.
AGTCATGTGAATTAATACGTTTTTCAGTTAGTACTAAGACTCAATGGCAATCTCTAAGGTAGTTTTGAGGGGAAGAGTATGTATGTAGGGGGAGAGTAGCACACAAGGATGCTTAATCTCACTTGTGATCTGTTACAGTAGGGGAACCAAGAGAGACGGATCATGGGCAATCATAGGCACTTGACCTACTTGGTGTGAATGTGCTCAATCAGGATGGAAGTAGAGTTTCCAAGCTAAGAGACCCTGACTTTGTTGGCCTCAATGGCATGCAAATCCAGCACAACACTAGTGCTTAGAGGCTAGGATCTGTAAAGTGTGACACACAGATAAAGGGGCCCTTTTTATTCCTCTATATATTCACAGCCAACATCCTCCCCCACCACATACACTAGAAATGGCCTCTTGCCTCTGCTCTTCATCATATTCATGAGCATCTTCCAAGAGGTTGCTGCCTTTGAGTCAGATGTTTTCCATTACTTGTCATAGACTTTCAAACTCTGTCAGACAACTGGTGGAGTGGAAACATCCAGGGCTTTATATTTATGATTTAACTCATGTGCAAACTCTTCTGAGGAGGCAGCTGTGTAGCCCTATTAGGGGGCTCTGGTCTT
>LOEQ01010106.1:34230-46814 GCA_001685075.1 Bramus lutescens | reverse complement strand
TTAGCCATAGAAACTGTGTGGTAGTGGTGCACATCTTTAATCCCAGCACTAGAGAGGAATATAAGACAGGTCTCATGCTCAGTCTCAGTCTGAGGATTCATGGAGGCAGAATCACCCATTTTGGTCTGAGGTAGAGAAAAGAGCTAGTGGCTGGCCACTTTGCTTTTCTGATCTTCAGCTTGAACTCCAATACCTGTCTCTGGTATTCCTCCATGGAATTCTTTATCACTCATCAGTGAATTATATTGGGCAAAGATTATACAATCCCAGTCCCTTCTTTTCACTTCTACCATTTCTGAGCTTTGTTTGCAGTTACAGCCTGGCCAGGTATAGTGGGACATGTTTGTTATCTTAGCATGTCTAGGAAGCTGATACAAAAGAGTCTACATTCCAGCTCAGCTCCAGCCATACATTAAGACAACCTCATGAAGAAAAAATTAAAAAAAATTACCAAGAGAAAATCAAGTAGGTGACTTATCAAACATTAAACATTTCTATAGAATCTTATGCAAGAAAACTATTGGTACTGGAATTAAATAATATTGTTAAAGTCTTATTTCTATAAATTTCTTTGAATCTTATTTAAAAGTTATCCTTTTGGATCAGCAACATACATATAAGGGCCAAGCTTATTTCCCCAGAACTTCCTTAGGTTACAAATAGAAGTAAGTTGGTAAAGTGTGATTCAACAGCATTATCATTTTGGGTTAATTAATGCCATTTCAGGTCAGTCATAACTTTAAAAAATATTTTCATGAAACTTGAATTTTTTTCCTGTTACCTCTCCTAAAACATTGAGCTAATGAGATTTTTTTTTCCTACTTTCATGGTTCTTCAAAGAACATTTTTAGCCCAAAATACAGAATGGAATGGCTTCAGTCCAGGAAAGATGTTATTCTACTTAATTATTAGCATTAAAATTCCAATTTAGTATGGTGCACACTAATAGACAGATGCAGCTAATACTCTGGGTCAGTGCTTCAAAGAAAGACTGTCTTGTGCTCGTTGGTTAAGATGAGGTTGAAAGAGTGAACAAGCTAATAATATATGTGTGTGCTATAGGTGTATGCTTAGAGCTCATAGCACAAGATGGGGCCCATAGAGGTTGCCTGGAGTAAGTCTAAACCTTGAGAAAATGAGCTCATTTACACTCTGCAAATGATATCTATTTATAGCACTTATCAAACAAAATATCCTAAAGGACACTTGAGAGGGTTTTGAAAGAAATAGATCTCTGGTTCCAAGGTGGCACAGAAAAGTAAATCAAGTGTGGAAACAGACTGAGAGAGGAATATCTCAAGTCCCTCAGGGTAAGGCAGGTTCTCCACACAGACTGAGAGAGGAATATCTCAAGTCCCTCAGGGTAAGGCAGGTTCTCCACACAGACTGAGAGAGGAATATCTCAAGTCCCTCAGGGAAATGCAGATTCTCCACACAGATTGAGAGAGGAATATCTCAAGTCCCTCAGGGAAATGCAGACCCTCCACACAGACTGAGAGAGGAATATCTCAAGTCCCTCAGGGTAAGGCAGATCCTCCATACAGACTGAGATAGGAATATCTCATGTCCCTCAGGGTAAGGCAGGTTCTCCACACAGACTGAGAGAGGAATATCTCATGTCCCTCAGGGTAAGACAGGTTCTCCACACAGACTGAGAGAGGAATATCTCAAGTCCCTCAGGGTAAGGCAGGTCCTCCACAGAGACTGAGAGAGGAATATCTCATGTACCTCAGGGAAATGCAGATTCTCCACACAGATTGAGAGAGGAATATCTTAGGTCCCTTGGGGTTAGGCAAGTTCTCCATACATACTGAGAGAGGAATATCTCAGGTACCCAAAGATAAGGAAGGTCCTCTGCACACAGAAGAGTTTAGAGGACCCCAGGGAGGAAGAAGGAATCAAGCAGAGGATTCCTGCAGGAGCCATGATGCTCTGGGGAACAAGAGGAGGACTGTTGCAAGCTGAGTGTGGTGTGCAAGCCTTTAATCTCAGCTCTTAGAAGACAGGCAGGTTGATCTCTGTGAGTTCAAGAACAGCGTGGTTTGCCTACTGAATTCCAGGCAAGCCAGGTGAAAGGGGTTGGGGGTTACAGCCTGTGATGCATAGGAAGTGACTGAGCATCTGGTGCTGTGGAAGGGCTATCTGAGGCTAATGCCAATGCTGTTTCTTCAAAACACTCAAGGGAACTTTCTATATCCTGACTGCGAGATGGTCGTGCTGTCACTCGAATGAGTTTGCCAAAGACTGACAGAAATCCAAACATAAAACTTGTGCTATTTTGTAAATGAATTATACCTCAATAAAACAGGTTTTCAAAAGATGAATAAAATTCTTGATGAAAGGAGCTGAATCAACCCAAGATTAATTTACTCAAAGTGGTGTTTTACTTTGTTCTTTCAGTTGTTGGTATTGTTGAATTTGAAATATAGTAGGGAGCTTTTGAAGGATGCTGATGTTTTTAAAATAAACACATTAAAAAAGACTTTTGGAATTGGGTACAATTTGATTTAATTGTGAATGCCTTTTTATGATTTATTGAACAAGAATAATGTCTTCATACACAACCCCTGGTACCATACTTAAATCTTAAATCCTCAATTGTAGAGTAATATAATTACAGAATCCAAATAATACACCACGTGTTATGATACACACTGTCATGATATTGCAATTATGAGCCATTTATCACCAGCATTGACCCCATGGGAAGGAAGAATGGAGAGGATTACAGAGAACTCACACTCCCAGAGCTACAAGCAGAGAGAAAACAAACCAAAAACACTGTGGTGGTTTAGAAGAAAATGGCCCCCATATGCTCATAGAGAGTGGCAATATTTAAAAGGATTAGGATGTGTGGCCTTGTTGGAGTAGGTGTGGCCTTGTTGGAGCAAGTGTGTCATTGGAGGTGGGTTTTGAAGTTTCAAATGCTCAAGCCAGGCCTAGTGTCACTTTCTCTTCCTGCTGTGTTTGGATCTGGATGTAGAACTCTCAGCTACTTCTCCAGCACCATGTCTGCCTGTGTGCCACCACGCCTGCCTGTGTGCCACCATGCCTGCCTGTGTGCCACCATGCCTTCCGCCATGACAATGCACGAAACCTCTAAACTATAAGCCAGCCCTAGTTAAATGTTTTCCTTTACAAGAGTTGCTATGATCATAGTGTCTCTTCAAAGCAATAGAGCCCCAAGACAAACACTTTATCTAAATATCATAGATCTTTGGAGATAATGAGATTTGCCTTTATTCTAAACTCCAGCATGTTGAATACTTCCTAGGCAGAAACTTGTAGCCACTTGTATTTTCTCTTTGAACAACTTGGTTAAGAGATTAATGGCTGAGTTTGACCTAAGACTGAGACTAGCAGACCTTTTTTGGTTCACATATTCCTGGAAAACTGAAAGCACTGAGCCTGGTTTTTGATGCTAATAATTCAAAGGGTAGCTTGAGAGGCATTGTAGAGTCCCAGGGTAGAAAGGTCTAGCTAAGCCTCCTGCACATTCTTCTTGCCTGGGATGCATAAGAGGAAAAGGCACAATGCATGTGATATTGTACTCACAGATGGCGCAAAATTTGGCAATTGGCTAACACACATAGAAGTTCATAGTCTACTCTCTGTACTTTCCTTCTTATGTGTGCATTCTCTCTTAGTGTGTGAGGGTTGTTCGCATCCCACTATTTGTGGATTCCAACAGAAACAACAGAAAGAACAATAGTTGTAAAACCAAAAGAAGATGGTTCAAGGGCTAGCGAGATGGTTCTGTGGGTAAAGGTGCTGACTGAACGTGCGTGAGGATCTGAGTTTGAATCCCCAGCACCCACAGGGAAAGTCACATGTAACAGCACATGTCTGTAAACCTAACTCTGGGAAGCATAAAAAAAGAGAATTTGAAGGGCTTGCTGCCCAGCCAGTCTAGTCAATCAATGAGTACCAGTCTAGTCAATCAATTAGCTCCAGTCTAGTTAACCAATGAGCTCCAGTCTAGTTAACCAATGAACTCCAGTCTAATGAAACCATGAGTTCCAGGCTAGTTGTCAGTGAGCTCCAGGTTAGTAATCAATGAGCTCCAGTCTAGTCAATCAATTAGCTCCAGTCTAGTTAATCAATGAACTCCAGTCTGCTCATCAGTGAGCTCCAGTCTGGCCAATCAATGAGCTCCAATCTAGTTAATCAATGAACTCCAGTCTGGTCATCAGTGAGCTCCAGTCTGGTCAATCAGTGAGCTCTAGGCTGGTCATCAGTGAGCTCCAGTCTAGTTAAACTCTGAATTCCAATCCAGTCCAATCAGTGAGCTCCAGTCTAGACAATCAATAAGCTCCAGGATACTCTATTGAGACCAGGTTCGGCGAGAGACTTGGTCTCAAAAATAATCAGGAGAGTAATATACAAAGACATCAGTGTCCACTTCTGGCCTACACAGGAGCACATATGGATGTGTGAACTTTGCATATGCATGCATGTGTACACTGATCCACCAAACACATGAAGCAAAAGACACCTTAGAAAATCATGAATCTTAGCAGAATGGTGGCAGTACACACCTTTAATCCCAGCATTTAGGAGGCAGAAGCAGGCCTATCTCCAAGTTCAAGGCCAGTCTGTTCTACAGGGTGAGTTCCAGGACAGCCAGGGCTACACAGAAAATCCTTGTATCAAAAAAATAAATAAATATATTTTAAAGAAAAGAAAACTATGTATCTCAGTAGGAATGTCACCTTTCTTGTCTACAGAAACACATATCCCCAACCTGTGTTAAGTCATTGCGCTATCGTAATTTCCAGGAGGGGCAGTAGACATGTATTAGTCACCTTTACCAACACTGTGACCAAAACCAAACCAAACAAACAAAAAACACAGAAACAACTTAAAAAGGAAAGGGCTGATTTTGGATCATGGTATCCATGTTTTCTTGACCCTCTGTGTTTAAGTAAAACAAATGAAATGTGTGTCTCAGAACAGCTATTGATCTCATGGTGGACATGAAGCAGAGAGAAGAGCCTGGGCAATGTACAGCTCCTAAAACATGGTTCTGTGTGATCAACTGCTAGGCGGCCTCTGCCTCCTAAAGTCTGTACAACTTTGAGAAGTAGTCAAACATCTGAGAACCCAGTGCCAATCTGCCTACAGAAGATATTTCATATTCAGAGCATGAACTGTCACAACACACGAGACCACTTTGGAATGACATCATTAAAGACCATGCCAGCGTGACCATTATGCAGAGCCATCAACTGCTATGTGGTGCCTTCACACTGGACAGAAAAGGAGGCTCAATGGATACAGATGAGTATATTAGGCTCCATCTGAGTTGATTTGGCTCCCAGAGTGGCTGGCAGTCAGGAACAGGAATGTTAGGCAGAGAAAGGACAGGACTTGCCTGGATTTTTGCTCATATCCCACAGGCTGGCATTTTGAGTCAGTCTACAAATCCCTTAAACTGTTGTATGGTTCCAGACCTAACCAAGTCTCTCTCCTAATTAGGCAGAAGCATCTTACCTGGATGGAAAAAGAAGTAAAGTAGATTTGGCTATTGACACAAGCTTGTCACCTCAGCTGCCTATGAGATTGTTAGGAGGGTTGCAAATTTGAGACTGCAAAGCAATTCAAAGCTTTAATCATTTTAGTTTAAAAAAAGAAAAATAGGAAAAAAAGAGGGAGGGGAGGAAGGAAGGAAGGAAGGAAGGGAGGGAGGGAGGGAGGGAGGGAGGAGNGGAGGAGGGAGGAAGGAGGGAGGGAGGAAGGAAGGAAGAAAGGAAGGAAGGAAATGGCTAAGGCTTAATTTAGAGTCTAGATTTAATCACCAACAGGGACAGAAGAAAGGCTTTCCAAGTGGAGGGGGCTGTATAGAGCAGAATGAAAGAAAATAGAAGGTGAAGAAAGGGAGGAGGTCAGATCAGGAATAAGAGGAGGGCCAGGGGATTGGTGCTCAGTCTCTTCTGTCTGTGGTGCCCCCACATCATAAGGTTTGACAGACTCAGGGGATCCTGAGGTCAATAAAAGGCCATACCCACCAGTGGAAAACAAGAAAAGCTATATGACCGCTGACACCTTTCTTCATTATAGCTCAGGCTAGCCGAAGCTCTCGCTGCCTGCAGGTGAATGAACCCCGTAAGCAAACAGTCCTAACCAAGAGCAACAGTCCTTGGTGGGTTTCTATCTCCCATCCTAAAAAACTTGGCCCAGATTATCAAAGCTGAGTCCATTATCTTAACATCCTAAACCTCACATCTAATTAAAATGATCTATTGCTCTTTCAGAAGTATACTTTCCAATTAGCAGAGAGGGAGATTATTCTTACTGTGATCTGCCATGCTAAAGTTGTGGGGAAGAGAAATTACTTCAGTTACATAAATGTGTGGTCTTTTCATACTACACTTAACGGTTACAGCTTCATTAAATACATTTGTGTGTGTTTATGTGTCTTAGTCACTGTTCTACTGCTGTGAAGAGACTCCATGACAATAGCAACTTTTAGAAAAGAAATCGTTTAATTGAGGGTTTGCTTACACTTTCAGAGGTTTAGTCCATTATCTTCATGGCAGGGAGCATGCCAGCGTGCAGGCAGCAGCTGGAGCAATAGCTGAGAGCTGCATCCTGATACACAGACTGAGAGACAAACAGAGACAGAGACAAACAGAAACAGAACAACGGGTGTGGCTTTACGAACCTTGAAGCCCTGAAGCCCACCCCCAATGACACACCTCCTCTAACAAGGCCACACCTCCTAATTCTATCAAACAGTTCTACTCCCAGGTAACTAAACATTTGAATATCTGAGCCTACGGGGCAGGCCATTCTTATTTAAATCACTACAATATGAATATATGTATATATACACATATTTATGTAACAATACATATGCAAATTACATATTCTTCAATATCTTAGCAAACTATCCATCAGGAATTATTAAGCAGAGAGTGTCTGTATATCTACTTTAGGGCATGTCCTATGGGCATGTCATTTGCAATTTTAAAAGTTTTTTGGACCTTATTAAGGAAGATAGGTTTGCCCAATGATCTAGCATAAGATTACCTTTGATATCTCTCCATCAGATATTACTTAATGGTTTTATTTTTGAAGTGTTATTTTCTATTGAAAAAGGATTATTTATATAACAATATTAACTCTTTTCTAGACTCAAAAAGCAAATTTAAAATTCAGAAACTGTGTCAAAAGACATAGCTAGAACCAATTTGATTCAAAGATCAAGATTTGTTTTATTTTTGATTCTAGAGTTGGGGAACAGTTCCTGAAAAACTAGATCTGAATGCCAGCCCTGCCAATTCATACCCTGTGATTTCTCTGCATTTAGGCTTCATCATTTCAACATGATGATGCAGAGATCAAGTTAAATGCAAAATGCAAACTCAAGTCATAGAAAAGATGCTCAATAAGTCTGGTTGTATTGGTGCACACTTTAATCTCAGCACTCAAGAGGCAGAGATAGACAAATCTCTGTGATTTTGAGGCCAACCTGGTCTACAGAGTGAGTTCCAGACAGGCTCCAAACCTACAGAGAAACTCTGTCTTGAAAAAACAAAACAAAACAAAATGTGCAATAGTGCCAAACCCCTTTAAATATTTATTTGTTAAGCCACCATTATGTGCTACCTATTACATAGTGATTCGTGATTAGAAATGGAGGCTACACCAGGCAGTGGTGGCTCATATCTTTAATCCCAGCACTTGGGAAGCAGAGTCAGGTGTGGTCTACAAAGCAAGTTCTAGGACAAGCAGGACGGTTACACAGAGAAACCCTGTCTCGAAAAACCAAAAGAGAAAAAAAGAAAAGAAAGAAAGAAGGGAAGAAAGGAATGGGGGATATTTGTACTAGCTCTACGAATTGGGAATGAATTAAAGCTCCCTCAGCAATGGCCAGCTTCTGAATGAATCCCCAGAGCCAAGTTGACCCGGTGCTTGCTTTAATGCTGCTCACATCTCGGCATCTCAGCATCTTGGTGCTTTCTTCCTCCTCCACAAAGGCTGCAGAGATGTAGCTCTTTGTTGTTAGTCACTGTAATCTCCAAGAAGCTTCATAAACTCCAGAAAACAGTTAAATCAATTCTTAAGTGACTCTGATTGGCTAACTCACGCAAAGATATTTGCATTTTCAGAGAAACCTGATGGCCTAAATTCAGTGGAAGAGCAATGGCAGATTCTCAGGCAATATCAGACAGAAGTACTTTATGTAGGATATGCGTACAGGTAAGCACAGACTTAGCACCAGGATTCCTTACCCTTTCGCAGGAGGCCTGGTTGTAAAACCTTGCTTGCTCACTAGTAGTGTTGACGTCTTTCTATGACTCCCTCCAAAGGAAGGAGGCGTTGGCTCTCCAGGAACCCTCCCTCCTTTAGCTCTCCAGCTGTGTATCACACATTTTGGTCAATGATAGTTCTAACATGTGTTGTGTTCCCATAACAGCATAGCGGAGCTGAAAATTACAACTGTAGTGATATCATGGCCATTGAACATTCTTGAGTGTGACATGGAACTCGCAAGTTTGTGATGACATTGAAAACAAAATCATTGCACTCACATAAAAGAAAAGCAATAGTTATATAATATATAACATGTATTATGCGTTATATGCATAGAGACAACACATATACATATAATACATATATACATATAATGCATAATATATGTTTATATATACTGTGTGTATAATATATAATATATTATATATTGGATGCTCACCTTCCTAGACCTGGATGAAGGGGGGAGGACCTAGGACTTCCCACAGGACAGGGAACCCTGACTGCTCTTTGGACTGGAGAGAGAGAAGGAGGGGGAGTGGGGGGAGGGAGAGGGAAATGGGAGGAGGTGGAAATTTTTAATAAAAATAAAGAAAAAGATGTAGAAGCTCCCACAGATTTAGCTGTGTGATGGCCTGGAACTTGAACAAAGATTCAGGACCACTCCTGGAAGAGGTGTTAGGGACTTTCTTCAGACTTTTGTTTTAATTGTTGATATTTTTCCAACATAATGGTTTTTTATTATTATTTGGGTGTTCCACATTCTGTGCCCTGATCACATTCACTTCCCAGTCTTCCTGGGTGAAGAAAAGTATGAAGCACTCCTGGGATTTTGCCTTATTTGCTCTGCTTTCCCTTCTCTCCTGTAGTGCTCTCTGTGCTCCTTACTCCAATTTCAGAGGCATTGAACATCCCGAGGTTGTCAGAGGAGGCTGCAGATTTTTAGAGGACATCGTAAACAACATTAGGGAAAGTCACCTCAGAGGTGAAGAAAAAGTAGAATGGTGAGGTCCCTGTGAGGCTGGTCTGATTTTGTTAATTATGATGAGATATGAACATTTAATTTGCACATTTTTTAAAAAGATTGTTCACTTTTTTATTTGCCTCATGATCAAAGTAACAAAAATACAAGGTCCATAAAAATTAAAGTTTTCAAATACATATTCAGGTCATGGTGTTACCTCCATGGATTTATTTGAATAGTGAAGCGATAATGACTTCTTCTGTAATACATAGAGAGCTTGATCTTTGTATATTTTTGAAGATGAATGGTATTCAGACTGCCCAGTGAAACCCCAACTCAATATATATACACATATATACTTATTATTGAGATAAAATTACTACTTTCTTTCAACATTTCAAAATAAAAATATATAAGAAAATAGAAGTAACTAGAAATTAACACATTAAGTGAAACAATCTAACTCAGAAAGATAAATCTTTCCTGCTCTCAGGCAGAAGAATCTGCATTATATAAAGAATATAAAAGTAGAAGGAAATCATGAGGGGTCTAAGATGTAGTGGTGTGGGGGAACAAGGGAAGAGAAAGGAGAAGAAAGATAGATATAGATATGTAGATATCCATACCTACACACTGCGTGCTTTCACTCCTGTGGACTATGCATCATCATCTATCTGTATATGCACACGTATGTACTCATGGATGACATGGAAACAGAGGAGTGACAGCGGAGGGACAGTAGGACCAGTGAGAGGGATGAAGGAGGAAAGACGGTGTTGGGGGACAGGTACGAGCAAATTACTTTGATTTGTACATGTGAAAAAATTATTTTACTGATACCACCATTTTCCCCAGGTTTTAGGTTGACAAAGAATTATTCCAATTCCAAGATTTCTAGATATGTATGGTGGAACACGCCTGCAATCCCTGTATTTGAGAAGCTGAGGCAGGACCCATGACGTGAGTTCAAACAAACAACAAAATAATAATATATAACATGTATTATGCATTATATGTATAGAGACAACACATATACATATAATGCATAATATGTTATATGCATACTGTGATATAATATATAATATAGGTTATATATTTTATATAATATGTATAGTAATTGATGATGATAATTCACTGGTTTGGGAAGTGACTTGATTATACCTTTTACTGTTTGAGTGTGCTCCTTATTCTTATTTTTTTAAAAGAAGTTTACCACTTGATGGAAGCCATAGAAGACCATGCATTTGATGTTTAGTGTGTCTCTTTGACATAGGTGCCTGGAGCTGGGGTCCTGGTTAGATGTAATCCTCACACCATCATGAGTAAGGTGAAAGGCAAAGTAAATTTATATACAATGTGACTGAAGTATGAAGCCAGCTAACCATTTCCCACACCCACACCCTCAGAAATGCTACAGTTTCAAAAGTCAGGAAATACATGCATAGACCCAAGCCAAAAGGAGAGTTATGTTGAAATTTGGGGTTTTCAACACCTGTTGAAAGCTTTTCAGGAGCTAGAGCTTTGGAAAGGCAGTTTCTGTTTCCAGTACGATATGTTCTGTAAGGAGCTGTGTCTTTTTTAAAGATTAATTTATTTATTATGTATACTGTTCTGTGTGCATGCATGCCTGTCCTCCAGAAGATGGCACCAGATCTCATCACAGATGGTTGTGAGCCACCATGTGGTTGCTGGGAACTGAACTCAGGACATCCAGAAGAGCAGCCAGTGCTCTCAACCTCTGAGTCATCTTACCAGCCCCAGTGACTGTGTCTTAGTTAGGGTTTCTATTGCTAGAAAGAGACACATGACTATGAATAACTATTAACCTGCATTTCTTAAGTATACATTGCTTTTTTTAAATGAGCTGCACAAACACAATACCTTAATCAAGAGCAGAAATAAACATAAAACAAAGTTGACCAATGAAAATCTCTATAGCATATCCCCCTTTAAATGTAAATAAAAATTTATATACAATTATCTAGGAAATTTGGGCATAGTTCTCTCCAATCTACTTCCTGTTTTTTGTTGGGTGAATTAATTTTTGAGGGTGTTTATGGCACCTTTTGGGGGGAGTCTTGGTCCATCAAACCACATTAGCCAGTAATGAGTCCATAGGTTCTCATCCTTTGTGGAAACAAAAGAAGAACCTCTTTTCTAAAGCAACTTTTCCTAAGACCCAAATTGTGAAGTCAAGATACCTTTAGAGTATATATGTTGACTTAGTTTAGCAGTCCCCAGAATTAATATTCTCCACAGTCAAAGAATTTAAAGAAAACACAATAGTATACATAATCTAGACTCTTTGTCTATATTCCATCTTTATGTAGCTTATTTTTCTTTATTCCTTTACTTTTTCTCAAGCTTAGTATTTATTTTACTATTGTTATTCCTTTAACCTATGACTGTCTTACTCTGTCTCTTTTAAGACTTCATTTTACTTAAAAAAAGAAACATTTGCTTCTTTTTATAACTCTCTATAGTCTTTTTCTTCTCTCTCCCAAGCATACATACTTTTTAAACACACTGTGTCTCATTTTGAGGTCTTTTATGTCTGAATCTGTTTTTATTGTGTATCTGTAATTATCTTTTGACCAGGAGCAGTTTTTTTAATGCTAAGTGGGCGTGGCTAAGTCCAACTCCAAAGTTCTGCCTGCTTGCTCCACACAGTCCAACATGGTGGAGGCATGCTCGCTGCCTCTGAGAGCTGTTGACCGAGGTTTCCTGGTTCTTGCAGTCATTAAGTCCCAAAGAAATCACACAGAGGTCTACATTAATCATAAACTTATTGTCCCATTAGCTCAGGCTTCTTACTAACTCTTATAACTTACATTAGCCCATTATTCTTATCTGTGTTAGCCACATGGCTCAGTACCTTTTTTGGCAGTGTAGTCACATTTTGCTTCTTCTGTGTCTGCACAGGACTGCAGAGAAAGCTTCCCTCTTCCCAGGTGCTTGCTCAGGTAGCTAATTGTCTCCATCATATATTGCTTGCTTTGGAAGCTATTTGATTGTACCACCAAACCCAACTACTCTTTTCCTTTTTTAATTTAAGGACTTTAGCCTCTTTCTTTGCTCTCCCAAGCTTACATATATTTTTAACAAACTGTAAACCATTTAGAGGTTTTTTTCATCTTTGAATCTCTCTTTACTGTATATCTCTCTTTTTCTGACCACATGATTCTTAATTTGCCAAGCACTATGGCTAGGATTAAAGCCATGGCCTTGACAGCTGGATCCAGCCCATTCCTTAGCTTTCTGAGATTTCAGCCTCATGGTGGAGGTACTGGCTGTAACCACGTTTATTGCAACAACTCTATGGCATTTCAAGGTTCCTGCCAGCAAGCAAGCTGCAGCAGTGTGC
>LOEQ01010106.1:21383-34202 GCA_001685075.1 Bramus lutescens | reverse complement strand
GCTAAAGCTGAGTCAGGAAGCCTCTCTTAAATGAGAGCATTTGCCTCTAGCAAGCAGAGCCATCTGAGAAAATGCTGCTATTAAAAAGTCATGCTTAACTCTATTCTTTTTATCTAGAATTACTTCCCAAGTTCTGTCAGGCTTTATGTGGATGCAGTTGTCCACGTGGGCACCATTTGTTGACCAAGGTTTCTGGCCTATCCAGTTCTTGCAGTCGTTAAGTGCCAAAGAAATCACACAGAGGTCTACATTAATCATAAACTGATTAGCCCATTAGCTCAGGCTTCTTATTAACTCTTGTAATGTATATTAACACATTATTCTTATCTGTGTTAGGCACATGGTTCAGTACCGTTTTCAGTGGCATAGTCACATCTTGCTTCTGTGTCTGGACAGGACTGTGGAGGAAGCTTCCCTCTTCCCAGAATTCTCCTGTTCTCATTGACCCATCTCTACTTCCTGTCTGGTTGTCCCACCTATATTTCCTGCCTGGCAACTGGCCAATCAACATTTTATTAAAATACAACTGACAAATCTTTACAAAGTACAAGACTATTATCCCACAGCACTGTTATAAACGAAAATAATTAAGTTTGCTTGCAGCTCAGAGGTTTGCTGTCACCATAGTGGGAAGTATGGCAGCACACAGGCAGATCTGGATCTACAGGCAGCAAGAAGAGAGAGTAAGCCATTGGGCCTGGCTTGAGCTTCTGAAACCCCAAAGCCTTCCCCAGTGACTTACATTCTCCAACAATGCCACACCTCCTATTAGTGCCACCATTTTCATGCAAACCACTGCAGGTTGGAACTGAAAAAGACAACTTGTAAAATGAACATGAAGTGGCTGGGAGATGGCTTAGGCAGTAAAGTACTTATGCTCCAAACAAAGCACTGAGTTCCAGCTCTAGTACCTATCTCAAAAAACAAAACAAAACAAAACAAAAACAAGGCATGAAGCAGCATGTCCTCCATGTCCTGGTGATTGATGCTTACAATTCTAGCACCCAGGAGGCTCAGGCAGAATCACCAGTTTGAAGCCAGCTTGACCTACATAATAAGGTCTTGTTTCTCAAAGAATTTTTTTAATATCTTAATTTCAAGGGGGCTCTGGGAGGTCTTGACTGTGTCAAGAATCACCACATGGGATATACAACCTTGACCCAGCAGGTATGTATAAGGACACACTGATGTTCATGCAAGGACAAAATGACCCGGTGTTGAGTTTCTCAGAGTGACTCCCCTACTATCAGGCAATGTGGAACTGTACCCTAGCACCATCCTTCTGAACCTAAAAAATATCACTCAAAAGGACCAAAATCATGCAACATGTGTCAGAAATATGCAAATAATTCTAAGCATTGCGCTTTTTTCCCTAAAAGTTGAAATCTGTGATATGAGAATATTTTTCTTCAGGTGAGAAATAATTTCACCAAAGAAATACTTTAATACCTAAGAACCAAGAATTTACATATTGATCACAGATACTTACAGGCATTAGAGGACAGAACAGACTCAGTGAAACAGCTACACATGGTGTCTGGATTTTGTTTTTGCCAAATTTCCATCTGTCTTACTTCAATTATCTTATTAAGATTTTAGTAAGAATGCAAACCTATCTTTCTTAATGATTCCAACAGAGAATGCCATTATCCAGTGCATGGCACCAGCTCATATTGGAAGATAAAGGAGGGAAGGAAAAGCACAAATGGAAACAAAGGGGGCAGCAAATATCTTAGATAACCTGCTGATTGAAGAATGGTTTGCACCATTCGTCACTTGGAATTCTTCCCTAACATAAAAATTGTTGACCTGGGCTTTTACATTACAGGAGAGAGTGTTTTCACCTCAACACCATGAAAATCTCTATAATTAGTTGGTGTAGGAGGGTCTTCTGTCTATGTGTTACTCTCATTGGTTAATAAAGAAACTGCCTTGGCCCCTTTTGATAGGCCAGCCCTTANGTTATTTCGGGGTATAAGCTAGCCGTGCGGGAGCTGGGCTGGACGAAAAGCAGGGCCCGCTCCCCCTTTATTACTACAATTAGTTATAATTTGTAATCTCCCTTTGTGTTGCTTCTCTGTGAGGATGTCTCCTGTTAGTCTTTATGACTCAGAGTTGAATATAAAGTGGTTTTTAAAATCCTCCCCAAAAGTTTGCAAAGACATCTGCTCAGATTTGTTATTCCCTCCAATGAAGTTGTTCATATTTATTAGGATTTTACATCACACTTCAGCATCTATGTTCATGTGTGCATGCATGTTTGTGAAGTCAACATTGGCTGTCCTTCTCAACCACTTTCCATGTTATGATTCTTGAGACAAGATCACTCACTGAGCCTGAAGTTCACTAATTTTGTTAGGACAGTTTGCCAGGAAGTCCCAGGAATCCTCCTGTGGCTCTGCCACCCAGCCCCAGGATGTCTCTACCACACCCAGTCTTTTAAATCAGTGCTGGGAATCTGAAAATCAGTCCTATGATTAATGCAGAAGCATTTTGAAGACTAAACTGACTCCCTAGCATGTCTTCCTAGAATGCCACTCCCAATAAGCACTGGTGGCACATCAGAGGAGCAGCAGATGGCGTTGACTTCAGGGTGTCAGCCCACCAGTAGGTAAATCCCTGGTGGGTTAATCTCAGGTAAGCAAGGCCCCAGACCACAGACTCCAGAATGTCCTTTTCTTCTGCTGTATCTTGCCATCTTTCTCTGGTATCTGGCATGGTGTGAATGGGTGTGGGGAGATCCTCACTGTATGTAAGTTTTTCTCATGGAAATATCACATTCCACTGGGCATTTTTTCCTGTGGATTATTATGAAG
Organism: Bramus lutescens; assembly: GCA_001685075.1. Taxonomy (NCBI): domain Eukaryota; kingdom Metazoa; phylum Chordata; class Mammalia; order Rodentia; family Cricetidae; genus Bramus; species Bramus lutescens. The sequence continues at coordinate 31,386 of LOEQ01010106.1, read as the reverse complement.
ATTTCTTCCTATGTTGTATTGTCTAACTACAAATATTCTCCATTCTTCTCATCCCCCTGGACTGGTTTCTTTCTACCCTCCAAGTCCCTCTCACTGGCTCCTGCAGCTGCTTATGAAATAACCATTCTGAGGCTTAATATTAATTACATACTCTTTGGCTTATTTGCTCAGGCTTCTTATTGACTCTTACATCTTAAATTATCCCATTTCTATTGTTTTATATTTACCACAAAGCTCATGGTTTGTTACCTGTTGCTTCTTGGGTGACTACATGGCATCTCTCTTTTTTGGCAGTTACATGGTATCTGTCTGATTCCACCTTTATAGACAGAGACTGCTCATTTGTTTTCTAACTGCTTAGACCTGAATGATCACACAGAAATTATATTAATTACAATACTGCTTGGCCAATAGTTTAGGCATGATTTCAGCTAGATTTTATATTTTAAATTAACTCATTTCTATTATTCTGTGTATCAGCACAAATAACTGGTAAGGGTTCAACATCTGTCTCCTTCAGCAGCTACATGGTGTCTCTTTGACTCCACCTTTCTTTCTCCTCTATCTCTGTTTGAAATTCCTGCCTTGCTCTATTCTGCCTTGTCATAGGCCCAAAGAACCTTCTTTATTAACCAATGGTAATAAAACATATTCAGAGCATACAGAGGGAAATCCCATATCACCTCCCCTTTCTGTCTAAGTGAAATTTTCTATATAAATTAAAAGATTTGAACTTTAACATAGTAAAATTACATATAACAAAACAGTTATCAAACAAGAATTACAGTTACAATATTTAGTCCAGTTACATTTGACAAATTAAGAAAAGTACTTTTTTTATTTTATCATTGTGAGTCTAAAGTTTTACATCTAATTTATCTTTTATCATAAGTAAGGAAAACTATAATTGTTTTTTAAACTCCATCAAAGACCCCAGATGACCTAAGATGACAGTAACTGCAGTGTAAGCAACTTTCAAAACTCTAAAATTGACAGAGACATCTTTCTGCCAGGACAGTCACCCAGAGCTTTTTGGAATGTTGGGGCATCCATCTTTAATCTGTAGGCCCATAATATTTGGCAGACTTTTTTGTGAAGCAGGAAATTTGAAGATCTCTTATGTCTTGTACTGGCAAAGTTTGTCAGTCACTTTTTCTGTGTCCTGCAGAATGTCTGGCAGACTCTTTTATGAAGCAAGAATCCTGAAGGACTATCTCACCTTTAGACAAGTTTAACAATCATTTTTCTGTGAGGACTGCATGTCCACTTCATACAGCATACCATCAAGCAGTCCAGGCAAGAGCATTTTTTTTGCCCATATGGCTAGCCTTCTCATATTGAAGGCAAATTCCATAATGAGTTTCTTCAGTGCCCATTAACCTCTCTGAAGTAATTGGTGCCACCAGAAGCAGACGTGTCTCACTGTTGAGAAAAGTTTAAGTTCTTAAAACAGTTAGATGCCATATTCTGCAGGTCTTTAAAGTGTTGAAGGTCATCTATCTACTGAAATATATCTGTATATCTAGAAAACCTAACTAACATCACTACAAGTTTGACTATTATAAAAGACTATCTAATAATCTGTAATTTTTAAACAAGAGTAGAAATACACAAAACTGACCTTAAATTTGTATCAATAAACAAAAGTCCAAACCAATGTAAAGTATTCATTTTTATATCATATCCCCCTTGTTTTTTAGAAATTGACTGTGAACATTAAACATTTAACACAATTTCTTTGAAAAATAAAAATAAACATTTTAAAACAATCATTTAGGGAATTTGGGCATAGTTCTCTGCAAATGGCTTCCTGATGTTTACAGCACAAAGTATTTTTAGGGTTCATGGAGACTTTTGGGGGGAGTCTTTTTCCATCAAACCACATTAGCTTAGAAGGAATCCACAGGTTCTAGTTTAAATAGAGTTTTAATTATTAAAAATAAAACAAGGAAGTGTCACATAGCTAAACACATGAGTTTCTATTGAGCCATATAAACTGTGGCTTAGGTAAATGATTAAGAAAAACTTGAGTCCCAGCAGCCAAGCTAGCTGAAATTTTAACATTAATGTTGGGGATATGTTCACAGGTTTCTAAATGCATCATAGCTGAAACAAAGCTTTGAGGGAAAAAAAGTAAAGTTCTACTAAGATGTTTTTCTTAAATAGTTTTGAGGTTAAAAAAAACAAGAAGACAATCTAAAGTTTTAGAAATGCACAGAGTTGAATGAGGAACTCTTTAAGGTCAAGGAACAAGAACAAAGCATCCCAAGTATCATGAGCTGACATGACTTTCTTGCTATGATAAGTTGATGAGCAATGGTAACAGTTAATTCCTTATATCCATTTCTGCCCTCATTCTCCTGTTATAAAAACTATTGATGAGTGGATATGCACCCTAAAGATTTAAAGCAGAACTCACTGATTGTTTTTCATAAAAAAGTTTAGATTGGTGATTCTTTTAAGATTCCTTAAGATTTCCTTTCAATATAAGTAATAAAATGATTGGTTCTTTCTGTGTAACCACAAAATGCTACCTGTCAGTAAACGAATACCTTGCTTGCTTACAGTGCTAATCTATAACAAGTTTCTTGGGTATGAATGTATGTGGGTTCTTGGGATAATTTGTTTTTCACCTGTAATATGTGAAATGTTTCATCATGTAAGGGATATGAAAAACACGCTGGTTTTTTACTTGTATTCATTGCAATAATTCACCTGAAAGCAGAATGCAACCATATCATAATTGTTTACTGCCTGAAAGATTTTGCTGTGGTATATACACTCTAAGGAAAAGAATAAAAGAAGGAGAGAACAAGGAAGAATAAAGATGGGGCAAGAAGATAAACATCAAGAATGAGAAAAGGAAATCACCAGGAAAATAAAGAATAGAGAAGACAGAATAATAAAGAAGGAAAGCATCTAGAGAATGTGTGAATGTCATTTCCCCTTTACACCCTCAGATTAAAAAAGCCATAGTATACGGACTCCTTGGATTTCCTTCTAGCTCTGTGCTGCTGGAGGCTGGTCCCTCAGGCAGCAGAAAGGAAGGAATCAGTAACTCTTCTCGTGTACTTTTTCCCTTTAGGCTTCTTCAAGAATTCTCAATCCATGGGTTGTGACCCCTTTAGAAAACACAGATATTTTCATTACAATTCATAACAGTGGCAAGATTACAGGTATGAAGTGTAAACAAAAATAATTTTATGGTTGGGGGTCACCACTACACGAGGAACCATATTAAAGTGTTGCAGCATTAGGAAGGCTGAAAACCTCTACCCTAAGGGAACAAGTGTTCTGGAGGGGATACAAGAGCCACCATCCGCAACACCATCAGAAGAGTCAGGGCAAGACTACTTAGTGCTTGGATGGTAGGAATGGATTCCCAGGGATCTTGGTCTCCTAGAAGGGTAAATAAGCTTGGCTTTGACGCAGTGATTCCTCGCCCCCATGAAGATGGAGGCCTTCCCAGGTGCACAAAGAATCAGGGCCAGGCCACACCCACTTGGCTGCCATTTTGGCTGCCTTTGTTGTTGTTGTCCATAGAAGAGGATCCATTCCACCTTGACTAAAGATCAGAGTTCAGACCTATTCTTGCTCCTTCAAGATTATATGAGAAGAGGTTTGACCCAAGGAGTAGCTACTAACAGGATGTTCTGACCTATGGTGTGGTTATTTGATACTTTGGGTATTAAGAAGGTAATGATTTTGTTTATTCTTTGTATTATGGTAAAGAAGTATCTTGCCCTCCCCCTCCTCTTTGGATTGGGCTGTATAAAGCCTATGAGAAACACAGGCAAATCTCAGTATTTATTGGATGCCCTCCTGACTCTATCAGTTGTCTCTTGTCTATCTCTTTCTTAATCCTCATGCTCCCCTCCAAGCATGGATCAGTCTGGCTGATATGGTCTCCTAGATGCAGGATATGGCAAATGGCCCTCAACCTGGGGCTTATGAGACTTTGTTGCTGCTGGTATGTAACTTAATTAGGTCAAACTTTGTGTTTATGGTCACTTCTTGTGTGTGTGTGTGTGTGTGTGTGTGCGCGCACGCGCACATGCATGTGCATTTGCATGTGTGTGTGTGCGTATGCATGCTATTGTGTGTAGGTGTCCTCAGAGACAGTCCTCTGATATCTTCATGTGGTGAAAGGGGCCCAGCTCCTCCACTCTTTATGGTAAGATCACTGAATCCTATTCACAAAAGTCTCAGTCTCATAGCAGCTGAAGGAGCTGCACCTTTTTTTATGAGATGATGTGTTTCTTGGTATGTTGCCCAGTTTGGTTTCAAATAATCTTCCACCCTCAGTTTCCTATAAGGCTTTAGGCAAATGCCACAACAGCTACTTTCTTTTTTCTTCTTTTTTTTTCGGGGGGGGGGTGTTTCAAGATAAGGTTTATCTATGAAGCCTTGTTGTCCTGAAACTTGTTTCAAAGACCAGAGACCAGTCTCGCCTCAGATTCAGAGATCTGCCTACCTCTCTCTGCCAAGTGCTAGGAGTGAGGTGTGCACCACCACCTCCCAGTTACTTTATTTTTTCAAAGTGAAGGCTAGAAGCCAAAGCCTCAGACAAGTTAGGCAAGTGCTCTGCCACTAAGCTCCATTTCTCAGTCTGCAAATGTCTGCCCCATCAATATTTTTAAATTTTTAAATGCATGGGCTTCCTAAGGAGTACCACCAGAGATATCCCTGAAAATCCATCACATAGGGTCAACAGAATAAAAACTCCAACACACAGCCCTTTTCATGTAGGATTAAGTGCTGCTTAAATTCCCAGGGACCCTACTTTATGTTGCATAGAATGCAATCTTAATGTGGCATCCAAACCCTCCTGTCTTAGTTAGGGAGTCATTGCTGTTAAGAGATACCATGTCCATGGAAACTCTTATAAAGAAAAACATTTAATTAGGGCTGGATTACAGTTCATAGGTTTAGTCCATTGTCATCATGGCGGAAAGCAAGGTGGTATGCAGGCAGACATGGTGCTGGAGAAGGAGCTGAGAGTTCTATATCCAGATCCAAAAGCAGCAGGAAGAGAAAGAGACACTGGGCCTGACTTGAGCATCTGAAACCTCAATGCCCACCCTCATTGACACACTTCCTCTATCTAGGCCACGCCCACTTGAACAATGATAGACTTCCTAATAGTGCCGCTCCCTATGTGCCTATGGCTGCCATTTTCTTTCAACCCACCACAACTCCATAATCTGGCTCTGAGTTCATTCCTTCAGATTCTCTACCAGACATGTCAGCATGTAAGCTTTGCCCCAGAATTCTGGTGTGGGTTTCATCACCATAGAGGTGAACCTTCTTATGTGGTGAACAAGAAACAATGGTGCAGAGATTTATGGGTATGTGTGCATGCAGTCATATGCCTGCCACATCATGTGTGGAGGTTGGAGGACAACCTTCAGGAGTCTGTTCTCTCTTCTACTGCAGGTTCCTGTAATCAAATATAACTCATCAGGCTTCCTTAACAAGCTCCCTGAGCCATCTTTCAGGCCTTCTCTTGTTATTCCTATGAAATTTAATTCATAACCCAAACAAAGAACATTAAAGAGTACAAGGAAGTACTCCATTCCTCTTTGCAATAGTCCTGTCTGGTCCTTAGTTAGCACACTCAAGGCAAGTGAATCTCTTCTGCTGTAGGACAATAGTCTTATACCCTGTAAAGATTTGTCACTTGTACTGGTTTAATAAAATGCTGATTGGCCAGTAGCCAGGCAGGAAGTATAGGCAGGGTGACTAGAACAGAAGAATTCTGGGAAGAGGAAAGTCTGCAGGCATAACCCAGACACAGAGGAATCAAAATGAGAATGCCTCACTGATAAAGGTACTAACACAGACAAGAATTATGGGTTAATGTGAGATATAGGAGTTAAGAAGCTAATAGGCCAACCAGTTTATAATTAATGTAAGCCTCTGTGTGTTTCTTTGGGACTGAATGGCTGTGGGACCAGGCAAGACAGAAACCTCTGTCAACACTCTTCTAGATACTATGCTCAGATTCTACTCACAGGGCACATCTGATGATAAATTATGCAGAAGGTTATCCTCCCAGCTCTTCTTCCAGCTTTTGAGTATCCTGCAACTCAATTCCTTTATTTTTTAATTTTTCTTAAATCATGAAAATTTTGTAGAGGCACACACCAAAATATGATCAATTCCTCATCCAATCCTCCCTGTCTTTCCAGCAGCACATCTCCAAGTGCTCATTCTTAATTAGAAACACCTATATCTATCCGTTCTTGATGCTATCTCTTTAGGCTAGCATCATGTCCCAAGAGGTTGCCTTCATTTTGGATGCCAAGCATGAGTTCAGGGATCCTGTTCTTCTACCAACTGACTTTGACTCAGCTCTCTCCCCAGGTTCATCATTTGCTAGGAACAACTCACAGAACTTGGGGGAATGCTTCACTTCCATTAACAAATCTGTTTTGTAAAGAAACATGCAATAGATGCTTTGGGAAAGGGTATGGCAGGTGTATACCATCTTGACACGATTTGGTACATTCAATAACCCATGGGTCTTGGTACAAAACACAGTTAAGAAGTAATAGATTGAATGACAAGGTTCAGAGGCTGGAGAGGAACAGCGGTGATGAAAGAAGATCAATTAACAAGCTGTAGAACAGACAACAAAACAGGGTCACATTCCCGAACAAATGTTAAATGAGAAAACCCCAAGAGAAACTCCTAGTCCTAAATTGTCCCCCTTCTTCCCTTGCTTAGATAGATCGTTTCCCCCTCCCAGTTAGAGGCTGAAGGGCATCCTCCCAAATTTGTGTGTTGAAGCCTAATCCCTCCTTTTGACAACCAGCTCATTGCATGTCTAATAATGAGAAGATGCGGCTAAACTGGGTAATATGGGTGGGTTCCTACTCCAGTAGGATTGATACCTTTCTAAAGGAGGCAAAGGAGAAGACAGGAAGAGGCCATCATGAGAAGATGCAGGTGGAAATTGGGCTGATGCAACAGAAGCCAAGGAGTATAAAGACTGTCACAGACTCCAGGAGCGAGGATGAAGGGGAACTTGTCTTCACAGCCCTCGCAAGGAGTCACGGTGTCCACACCTCCATCTCAGAGATGTTCACCTACAGAACTGTAGGAATGCACATTTGCAGCCAGCCCACAGATCCTCTGCCTAAACTAAATTTCCAGTTTTCTTCTGCATAATGCTACCTGCTGCTATGTGGAGGGCCAGTATAGCTTCTGTAAGGACAGATTTCCCCTTGAGTTTGCCTGTCTTTCCAGAATGTGGTTGGACAATCTAATAACCTAAGGGGGAGGCCTATAAGTGTGGTTTGAGGAAAGTATGTTTACAAGGTAGCTCTGAACCCTTGTACCCATTAAAGCTCTAGATAAACCTGGACACTCCCAGGAAGCCCACTATGCCCTTGAAACACACCAAACTATAAAAATTAAGATATTCTCCTTCCACAGTGAGAGAAACCCAGAGTCTGAGCAGATCTCCGCACATGCGTGACATTGCTCTTTTCTTCCGCAAACTCCAAGATTCAGCTCTTGTTCCACTGGCTTGGCACTTACCTTGTGGTACTTACTCAAGCTTGTACAGACTTTTTTACTGTATGTCAGTTTGTGACATGTAAAAACTGACCAGGTTCAAAGAAACACCAGCGACTATTTCTATGTCCACTGTGCACCCACCATCTCGAAGTAAAGGGTTTTAGAAACAATGAAAATAAAGACATGACAATTAGGAATTTTCCTAACGCTAGCTCTCTGCCGACGCAAAAATCCCAATCAAGCCAAATTACAACAAACCAAATTAAAAATATCCAGGTTTAGTGGAATTCCTGCGCTCTCTGGTGGCCCAGAGGGGGAACCAGGAAGCCACTAACGTGATCACAGGAGGAGAAGAAAGAGACCACAAAGAGACTTTCCAAAGGAGCAGTTTAAATAGACTGGGGGAGTGGTCAAGATTTTGGCAGGCTGTCTTGACCCTCCTCCGGGGAGGGGTCAAGGTTTGGAGGGCACAGGGACGGGGCCTCCAAAGATGGAGGCCAGAGATGGGGACTTACAATGACCACCGCTCCTAGGTCTGGTTGAGGAGAAGGTTTTTATTGTAGATGTGAGGGTGAGAACAGGTAGAGGATTGGGAAGAGTATAGAGCAAGGAGCATGCATCCTGATGTACCTTCCTGCCTACAAACCTCCCACCTACGTGTGATCAAGCACATCCTGTGCAGTTGGGGCAAACCACCATGGTTACAGAAGTGAAAGTACGTGGCTTGTTGTCTCACATGAACAACAGCCCCCAGCATTCTATGAAGTTACTTGTCCTTGGGCAGGTGGGGCTTACAGGTTAGAGGCATTTTTGTTTTATAGATCTCCTAAGCACAGTAATTATAACTTAAAACATAGCTTTAGCAGCACATGGTGTGTCTGGAAAGAGGGTGTTTCCTGGGAATAATATGACAAGAAAACAGAAGACACCAGATTCATCCCCAGAGCCACAGGAAAAGAGGGAAAATACATGAGCAAGCAAAAGTTGCCTAGTGCTTAGCAACAGAGGGAGTTCAGCCGAAGGCAAAGAAACAGAGACAGTTATAGTAGCTCCAGCTTCAAGAGTCTAGCCTGCGGGCTGTGATGAATGCACTGCCTATATTATTACTGTATCTCTGCAGCAGACTGACTCACCAGCCAACCTGATTTCTCATGAGAAAACTAAGGTTTTGAGAGCTTGCATATGCTGCCCAAAGTCACACAGTGACTCCAGAACTTAAAAGCAAGACGCTTCCCACCAACTCCAAAAGCTGAAATTCAATACCAGGAACCTTAGGGTGGAAGGAGAGAATGGATTCTTGGAAGTCGTTCTCTGGCCCCCACATTTACACACACACACACACACACACACACACACACAAACAATATTAAAGATATTGACAAGCACCAATGATTGCTGACTTATCTGTGTTGTCAAAGGAGACACAAGCACCTCAAGATGATAGGTCTGCCCCTCTATATCACACACCTGAACTCAGTAGGTCTGGTATCCCTAATACCTGATACAGGACCTGGCCAAAAGTAGAAGCTTAGTAATGTCTATATTAGGAGTGAGTTAAATGTACACTTATTGGTCATCTATATGTACTTTAAAAGAAATTAAGATTAAAGAATTTTTGTAGATGCGTTTACTCTATGCAATGAGTGTTTTGCTTACATGTGCATGCATGTGTTACAAGCATCCCTGGTATCCAAGAGGTCAGAATAGGATGCTGAATCCCCCAGAACAGGGATCACAGATGATGGTGAACCACTGGATAGATGTGGGGATGGAATGCAGATCCTCTGCAAGAACAAGAAGAGCTCTTAGCTGGTGAGTCATCACCCCCCACCCCAGGGAAAAAGCTTTCTGTCAGAGAAAGAACCAGCAACAGACTGACCTAGAATCAAGCAATTACAATTATAGAACGCTGTGACTGTGGAATGCTACAGTATGTGTCTGTGCATATGCACACACACGTGCATATATGTGCTTATATGCTTATGCACACGTGTGTGCATGTGTGTGTGTGGATGTGGATGCATGTGTGTTTTACATACAACTGGACTTTCTTCTTATTAACATCCTTTTTAAAATGTTTTAAAATCCCCCACAGAGCAGCCGTGAGCCCGGCAGTTCCCTAGCTGCTCGCGACGGGTCCCAGGAGGGCCACTCAAGCAGCTTGTGGTGGGCTGGTGAGCAGGCAGCAGTAAGTCCCCAACAGAGCAGAGTCCCAGCGGTAGCGGGCGGGCTCGTGGGTGGGAGACATGTGAGCAGACACATTATATGGAATAGAATTGGATATTTATTACTTAAAGAAGGGGGGAAAGGAGAGAGACAAGAAGAAGAAGAGGAAGAGGAAGAGGAAGAGGAAGAGGAAGAGGAGAAAAGTGGGACAGAGAGGGGCCCCAAGAAAGACACGCGTGCCGAGAGAGAACAGAGATCCAAGATGGTGGGGGAGGCGGGCAGGGTCACTGGGAGTGGGCGTGGCTTGCCTCTT
>LOEQ01010106.1:0-10611 GCA_001685075.1 Bramus lutescens | reverse complement strand
TTCCTTCCTTCCTTCCTTCCTTCCTTTCTTTCTTTCTTTTGGTTTTTGACTTTTGGTTTTTCAAGACAGGTTTCCCTGTGCAACAGCCCAGGTTGCTCTAGAACTCACTTTGTAGACCAAGAACACCTCAAACTCACAGAGATCCACCTGCCTCTGCCTCCCAAGGTGTGTGCCACCATGTCCAGGCATTTCAACTGTTTTCTAAATACTTATCTCTATATGCAAAGATCCGTGAAACTCTCAGCTCTCATCATAAAAACCTTCAGTTTGTAGGGATAGTGTTTAACGTAAGGACTCATCATAACTGAGTAAAACTCAACAAATAGGTGATGGTAGAATTTTAGCCATAAACACAACATCCATATAGGAGCCTCATTCCCAAGGCTCAGGGAACATCTCAGAAGAGAGGGTATAAAGTTGTGGAGCACTGATGCAAACCAGTGTCTTTTGGACATGACAAGAACACTGCACACATGAGCTCCTGGCAATTGTGGTTGTCTGCACAAGATTGAGCCAGTTCAAACTGGCTCAATAAGGGAAGGGTTCATGAGGCTCCACACCTAACTGAAGATCTATTGACAGCTGATGATCTGTTGGCCTCTGGGAGAAATAGAATGCTTTTTTTCATGAGGTGTGGCCCATAGTAGGTTGCTGTGGTTTGGATCCACCCATGACCAAGTTTCCTCTTGTACATAATCATATTATTGGTGCTGTGTGACTCAGCAGGCTCTCCTGGTATTTCTTCCTGCCCACTGACCATTTGAGGACCACCAGAACCCTGTAACCTTCAACCTAGTCACTCTTACAACTAAAGGATCACCAGAGTCCTCCACCCAATGCCAACAGAATCAGCAGTAATGGTAGGCCCCTCCCCTACCTCTCATGTTTTCATGAGTGAGGATTCATCTCTTGACCATGGTTTTTCACCTTCAGGCTTCATTTGAAAGACCCAGTACTGGGCAGTCATGATCTTTGGCTTGGAGCCCTGGCCCCTGCCTTTGTGATTGATATAAGCAGCCTGTGCCCTCTATCTGGTCTTCCCTTTTATCTCTGGAATGCTAGAGATTACAGGCTTTGGATCTTCTGTACCTCACTCATGGAAACTGTGTCTAGCCCCCAGATATATCCTGCCAGGGAACCGATAGTTGGAAGTACGAATCCCTGTTCTTTTTCTCTGTTCTCTTTGCTTATCGTCTGGTTCTGCTCCCAGCATATGATCTAGCCATGCTGAGACTCTCTCTCCTGCCTGACAAAATGGAGTCCCACCATGGTGGCATGGCTAAGGCTTAGCCTGTCTCCAAGTAGGATCCTCCCTCTACCTGGGAGCATCTATCCCCCCTCTAAAAGATCTCTTTCACTAGGCATCTCATATTCATGTTCAGAATGTCTTGTTCTTCTGTTTGTCCTATCTCTGTTCCTTCCCACCACCCTTCCTGCAGCAGCCTGGGGCAGGGGGCTCTTTCCCACCCATCTACGGGCTGTCCTGAGATGAGCAGCATGTGCTCGGGATGTTTCCTGTCTGATACATCTGTATGAAAGATATGTGTAAATGTTGCCACATTCATGTGTTTCTGAATGTCCCGCATGTGTGTCTTGCTAACGGGTTTGTTTAAAATCTGTACAACTACTCAAACATATCTGCCAGTACCTTACAACACATGGGCAGGCACCATCTTGGCTAAAGGCAGGTCAGATGATCTAATTGCCAACTTTACTAAGGGTAACCACCACCATTTTGTTTGAGGCTAAAAGAGATACTTCACCACTATCTTGACTAAGGGCAAAGATAGGTCAGATGACCTTGTCCCCATCTTTACTAAGGATGCTCTTTGCCTTGTCTGTCAACTTTTACTTATGTCTTTGTCTTTGTCTCTAATTCCCTCTTCCACTGACTCTGTTGCATGTGGCATGTTTGTGCCAGGGCATCCACTTCATCACCCACCTGCTCCACCTTCAGCTGATCTGCTCTCTTCCACCTGCAAGGAATCTGCTTCCTTGTTCAGTAGAAGCTTTGATTCTCTTTCTTTTTCTTTCCTCAAAAGACTTGCTTATGTCTGTCTACTCCCTGTCTTTACGTGTCTGCCTGTTTGCTACCATGTGCAAATCAGAGAGGGAGAAGCCAGCTTCCTCTGGCTCAACACATACTGATTCTTCCTTTCTTATTTTGCTCAACTCCTGTTTAATATATGTATTGTGTATGCATGTGACTTTTGATTTAACTTTATGTCTGTGAATGTAAGCTATCTTTAACTCTGTGTGTGTGTTGTGCAACTTAAATTCAACTGTGTATCTGTACATGTACTAATTGTCAGTCCTAATGAGTTCTGTTCATTGTATCTCATTCTAGACTAAAAAAGTCTCAAATATTTTAAATTGATATGTACAATAGATGATAATAAAATACATGGTTAGATCTGTTACAACATATTGTATATGTGATTTAACTCTGCTTTAAAATATATTCTATATAGTGATGCAATTTTAAGGTTATAAAGATCTATTTCAGATTAACAAAAGATAATTTAGAGATTTACTTTGTTGTTCTTCACAGGCATAAATCTGACCTGCTAAGTTAAAACCAGGTACAGTGAAGTTGGAGGACTCTGGGTAAAACATTCCTCCCCAGTGTTATAGTAAATAAAATGCCGTGGTTTCCTGTGGAGTGCAGCAGCAGGCCACAAGGGCCAGTGGGTCCTGCACAGGGAGCCACATGGCAAGTGAGAGACAGAGACAGATAGGCATGTCATGCAGAGAGAGGCATTTATTTAATAGGTTATGGAAAGGAATGGGAAAGGGAGGGAGAATGGGGACAAGGAGAGAGAGGCAGAGAGAGAGAGAGAACCAGAGAGTGGGGAGAGGGGAGAATGGAGGAGAAGGGAGAGGAGCAGAAGCTGCCTGTTCAGGAGAGAGACAGAAAGGGAAGGCAAGAAGTCAGACTGGAAGCAGAAGGAAGATCCACTTGCCTCCACAGATGGGGGAGGGACTGGGCAGAGCTTGTCTCTTAAAGGGACAGGACAGACCATTACATTCCCATCTCTTTTTTATAATAAAAAGGCAGGAGGTTAAGAACAAAGGGTTAAAGGAATTGGGATGGCAGATTCTCAAGACTGTTTCTTCCTTATTTGTGGGTGTCGTCTTCAGGGGAAGAACCTGAGAAAGCTGGGTGGTAGTCACATCCTGGGGTAGCTGGTCTCTTTGCTCCTGTCTGGTGTTTTTGGTATGGAAATGCTTGGTGTCTCTTACACCTTTTTAAAGTATTGGCAGAACAGAGGACAAAGTTAAGTTTAGGGAAAAACTTCTTAGAACCAGGGAATTGAGAGAGGTGTATCTGACCTGTTTAAGGTGGATCCTTCAATTCAGCTCCTTGAAACTCAGGAATTTTTTGGGTTTGTGAAAACATAAGTTTTAAACAATAGCTTATTTATATCAGAATGGCTGTGACAGATTTTTTTGCACAATGAAAAGTATTTTTAGGACTATGGAAGGCAGTATGACAAAGAAATCTTATAACTTGCATTTGTTCTCACACCTTTATAACTTGCAGGTATACACCTTAATAACTTGTATTTTACTGAAATTTGTTTGGTGAGGTTGTCCTTTTAAACTGATAAAAGCCTCTCAGCTGTCAAACTGCATCAGAGATCTTTGAGAAAGATAAATTTTTACTTGAGTTATTGATTAAAAAATAACAGAGAACTTACTTGGTTGGCACCTAGAGCTACTCCTCAGGGTCCTCCATGGTTGCTGAAGGTCAAATTTTTCTTTTGCTGTTTAATGCAGGGCCTGCCAGGCTTCAGAAGATCCTGTGGGTGAAGAAATCTCTAGGAAGACAAGCCTACCTTGACCTGAGTAGCTAGGCTATCAATTTCAGCAATTCTGTCCACTGTCTTGCGATCTTCAGTTTAGATGAAAGACAGTTTTGTTCAGTGGTCAGTGCTTGGGAGTTGAAACAAATTGCTTATGGATGTTTGTGTCCAACTGTCTTCTGTCTTCTTTGGAGGAAATAGAGTGCTGGTGCTAGGAGCCAACCTGTCTCTTTTTGTTATGAAAAGTTTTTTGATAACTAAATATTTAAATGCCATATTCACCAGATATCTGAGCAGTTGAGGGCTGTTTACTGGGTATAGATGAGTTATAACTACAGTATAGGATCTGCCTGGAGAGTTGGGTCCGAGCTTGATTGTACTGGCTCTCAACTTAACAAGTTGAGATTAAGAGACTTAAAAATACATACCAATTTAAAACATGAGACTTATTGTTTTGTAGTCTGAAATAAAATACAATAAACAGACATTTAACAGTAAACATAGGTGTCTTTAAGTTACATGTATGTACCCATACACACACACACATACACATGAACAGGAATTGGGTGAAGTGGATGCTCTTGGTAGGCCATATCAAAGGCATGCCACTGTGCAAGACACACATGTAATAGAGTCAGCAAGAGGAATTTAGAGACAAAAACATAAGCAAACTGGGGGACCAGGCAGGGTTTACCTTATTAAAGATGATGGGACTTGGTCACCTGACCTGGATCTCAGTTAAGATGGCAGTAAGGTCACCTGACCTCAGTCAAAATGGCGGCAGTCATGTGTTTTTGACCCACGGAAGTTTTAAACATAACAAGAGGGACCTAGAGGAGTGATCCACCCTGTCACTGAGCCACCACACAAAGGCTTTAGTGGGGAACAAAGGCTGGAAACAGCTGCCTCGTGGATGTGACTAATCTTGATGGTTTCCACAGAAGCAGTTATAATGGTGGCAGGGATAGTTTGAGGAAAAGTAGAGCTGTCAGGACACCGGCAGAGAATTCACAGGCAGGTGGCCGATAGATATATTCTATAGCTAAAAATGTGAAAACCTGCAAAAACAGCAACACCACAGAGCCTATAAGAGAACATCTCTCTGCAGGTGGGGTGTTAATAAAACAGCGACATCACAAAGCCTACAGGAAAGCATTTTTTCTCTACAGGCAAGGTGTGGATGAAGCCTGGTTGGCTTTGGGTCTGGGAGACTCGGAAGCCAGAGGCTAGAGGCTGCTCTGAGCAGTCTCTCATGGCGGGGACCACTTGCATGGTGGGTAAGAGACAGAGATGGATAGGCACACCATGCAGAGTGAGGTTGTATATTTGTTTAGTGGGTTATGAAAGGGAACAGGAAAGGATAGAGGGAGGAAGAAGGGAGATGAGAAGAGAGAGAGAGAGAGAGAGAGAGAGAGAGAACCAGAGGGGGAAGGGAAGAAGTGGGGAGAAGGGAGAGAGGCAGAAAAGGAAAGGAACTCAGGCTGGAAGTGGAAGGAAGATCTGCCTGCCTCTGTGAATGGGGGGTGGACATGGCTTGTCTCTTAAAGGGACAGGACAGACCATTACACCCAACCTCTCAGCTTGGATCAAGCTCTCCAGGCAGATCTTGTCTGAGTGTCATTGTAGTCATAACTCAGATACACCCAAGAGACAGACAGTTCTCAAATGCTCAGAGATCTTGAGAATATAACATTTAAAATGTTTAATTTAAAAAGGCTTTTCATAATAGAGAGTCATGCTAGCTCCTGGCAGGCACCCCTAATTCCTCCAAAGAATACAGATGGGAACCAAAAGTTCCACCCAGAACTTGCTTCATAAGTGACAGCACTAGATACTGAGCTAAACTACCTTTCACCTCAACTGCTGCAAAGACCCTCTTCATAGTGTGGATAGCAGGACAGTGGGAATTGACTACCTCAAAAGGCAAAAGGCAGGCTGATTTTCCCATGAGTCCTTACTCCACAGAAGTCTGTGGGATCTTCTGGGGCCTTGCAGGCCTATCTCTTAAAGCAGGAAGACGAATATTGCCCTCAACAACCATGGAGGACATGGTTTAGATGTTTAGGTAGTCAATCAAGTAAGTCTCCGATATTTTTAATTGCTAATTCATATAAAAATTTTATTCTTCTCAAGAACTCTGATGCTGTTTGACAACTAATAACTTTGTCAGTTTAACAGCAAGAACCAAGGCTTCAGCTGCCTTCTCAGTTCTCTTTGAAAAGCTCTGGTCACAGGACTCACTCTCTTAACTCAATACTAAGGCTAGACACAGTTCATCCTGATACCAGACTCGAGATAAACTCACAAAACAAATTTCAGTATAACTTCTTACCATCCCTTTGCTTAAATAAAAGATGGTTTAAGATGCAAAGCTTAAGATGTGAGGATCTAAGAATGCTTCAGGGTCTAAGAAGATGTTTTATGGTGTGCAATGTAAGTTATGAAGGTCTGAGGATAAAATGCTTAAGTAGTGACAAAGGCAAGTGATTTGAGACATTTAAAACAATAAAATATGTTCCAGATTTCTCTCTCGTTATGCTAATGTTATATTAATCTCTAAAAATCTTAATATTAATTAATAAAATTCTAATAAGCTAATAATTTAGCTCTGCAGAGTACTACCACTATCATAGCCACAAGCTCAATATTTTAAATTCCCTCTCGCTGTTGCTTAACTCTAGACTTCAAAGGTGCTTTTCATTGTGCTAAAAACATCTGTCACAGTTTTCTAGATAGAAAAAAGAATGTTAATGTTTCCAATAAAAATCATTTCTGGTATGAGTATAATGCCATTTATACAATGTAAAATTCAATACAGACTATACACAGTAGAAATGTTAATATGTCTAAAACTTTTAACTTTTTGCAAACTCAAAAAATTCTTATAAGTTCCAGGAAGTCGATTTGGGTTCAGATACATCCCTCTCTCAATTACCAGGCCCTAAGCAGACTAAGCCTTCCCCTTTCCTGGTCTTGACAATTACCAAAACCTTAAAAAAAAAATCCTAAAATTAACCTTGTCCTCTGCTTTGCCAGCATCTCTCCAGGTCCAAGAGGTACCCCGATGGCTCCACAGAGCCTGAACAGCAGTGAAACAACCAGACACCCCAGGAAGTGGCCTCGCTTTCTCAGGTCCAAGATTTCAACACCCACAAATCAGCAGGAAGCAATCTTGAGAATCTAGCGCCCTCACCCCCATCCCACCTGCTATCCTCTTTAACTTTCCCACCTTTTACAGTAAGAAAAAGGCGAGAATGATAGGTTCAGCCATTATGTTGGCCTGTCCCCTGACAGGATGCAATCAGGCAGTACCCTGGCCAGCCCAGGGTCCTATGGTTGCTACTTCAAAACATTCTGTATGCAGGGGCAAAAGGCACCTTTAAGACACAAGCTCCACCCCTTCCTACTCTCTTCCACCCCCACTGTTCTTCGGAAGAGGCAAACAGGTCTTTGCCTCTCTCTTTCTCCTTTCTTTCTGTCTCTGTATCTCAGAGAGAGAGAGAGAGAGAGAGAGAGAGAGAGAGAGAGTTTCCCTTCCCTTCCCCCACTTGCTTTAGCTCAGTAAAACTCCCCACTTCTCTGCATGATGTGTCTGTCCCTCACCCACCATGGGCTCTCACTTGCTGTAGTCTGAACCCACCTACTGCCAAGGTCCCTCCCACGCATAATCATATCACTTACTCCAGCATGGTCTTATATCATGCCAACATGGGCAGCACTAACTGGACTTAATTGTTTGATCGTTTGTTTTTAAGATAGAGAATAAGATTTTGGAAGGCAGACATGGGGGTAGGGTCCAGGTGAAGTTGGGTGGATTAAATGGGGGGGGGCTAGGATCAAAACACAATGTATATAGGCATGGAATTCTCAAAGAATAAATAAAAATATTTTTAAAAAACAAAGTTGCATACTTTCGACATAGAATGACCCAGAAAAACAATTTCAGACAAAAAAAGGAATAAATCAGACTACAATAAGTAAAAATAAGACTGAAACCCAACAAGGTGAACACCAAATCACTTCACTGTGTGGCATCTGGGGTTCATCAATCACCTGGCCCCAAAGGACTTGGGTAGCCTCAGCCGTCTGGTTCTACTGTCTTCAGCAGATGCAGCCTCTCTCGTGAGCCCACGCTAGGCCTGCAGCTTCCCATGGTGGCCCTTCCATGAGCCTCGCATTTCCAACACCCAGGGACTCCATGTAAACTTAGGCTTCGCCTTCACCACTACAGGAGGTGGGTGGCTACTCAGGGTCTCTTTGCTAGGATTCTGACCCTGCCAAAGATTTTCTGACGTGTTAAGCTTTCTGGAATTTTAGCACAAGCCTCCAGGAACCCCATCATTCTTTTTACCTTTCATACCTACAACAGGGAGAGCATATGGCTGTCACATGATGCTGACTTGTTGAGATGCAGACGACTTTGAAGCAGGAAACCCCTTCAATGGCATTCTCAGATCACTCCTTCAGTTTTCAAGAGTTTACCGTCAGGGTCCCGATGGTCTGCAGTTCTTTTCCCAAGGAGAAACCCCTGACCCAGATGTTTCCAGATTTTGCTCATGTTGGGGGCGGCGAGGTGTTTGAACAAACCTATTCCAGCCTGAGACAAGATAAGGTGCCTAAGGTCTGAAAGGATTGTCTTCTGGAACAAACAGAGCCAGAAAGGCAGGGAAACGCAGAAGGCATAACTCAGATAAGAGGGTCAAAGAGTCTGTTTGCTCAAGCTCTGCTTGCAAGGCTATCTTTAGTAGCTAGGTAAACAATATATAAACAGCAGCAGGGAAAATGAAAAAAAAATGTTCATTTCTAAAATGACCCAGGGTCTTTTGTGCCTATCTACCGTTACCCCCCTTTCCAGGTCCCTGGATGCCTATGGCTGTGCTGGCTAAGGCAATTTGTACACTCACACGTTAGATCCTTCATGGATGGGGTCTTGTCTTCAGGGTCCCTTTCTTATAGTCTTCAACTCCAAAGATGTTTACATGCAGGAAGTTTGTTCCTCTGAGTTCATGTGTACAACAGCCATGTCATGTCCATGGACCAACAGTTTACAACACTCAAACTCCAGTTTTTAAAATATTTTTAAGTTTTTAGAAAATTTAAAATTTCCAGTTTAAGCATTTTTTAAAGTTTATTTTATGTGTATGAGTGTTTTGCCTGCATGTATGTCTGTGAAACACAGGGGTGCCTGCAGAGGTCAGAAGAAACCATTGGAACCCCTAGGACTGAAGTTAACAGTTTGCTGTGAGCCACCATGTAGGTTCTGGGAACTGAGCTCAGGACCTCTACAAGAGTCACAAGTGCTCTTGGCTGCTGAGCCATCTCTCCAGCCCCTAAATTGCAGATTTTAAAAATAGCTTATTGAGGTGGGCAGTGGTGGCATGTGCCTTTAATCCCAGCACTCAGAGGCAGAGGCAGGAAGATCTCTGTGAGTTCGAGGCCAGCTTGGTCTATAAGAGCTAGTTCTAGGACAGGCCTCAAAGCTACAGAGAAACCCTGCTTCAAAAAAAGTAATCTTTTTGTTCTCTATCAATACATATCTCAATAAGAGCCATGAGAAATAATCATTGCATAGCTTGAATGCTGTTATCTTGAAATTTTGTCTACAAAGAAGTTAGTGCATTAATTTTAAATTGAACCTCACAGAAATCCCCAGACACAGAAAGAATGAAACTATATTCTTTGCAAGAATGACACCCTGCCCAGTCCCAGTAGAGTCTTCATCCTCCCCCACCCCCACCACCGCCACCAATGCTGTTTGATCCAGGCATTCACTGTTGGAATTTCCCTCGGCATGCTGGGCTTCTGAAATACCCCCAGAAAAACCCATTACACTTGGCTCATAGTATTTCTAGCACCTTCCTAACCCACAAACAATCTGGTCCACATTCCCCAGTAACCCATTACATCTCACACTTGGTCTTTTTTTCCTGTATGCTCTGCTTCTCTTATTACTATCTTATCATGGAATGCTTACCAGAATAAATGTAATGTGAGATGGGTTTAATTTGGTTTGAAGTTTGAGGGGGACACAGTCTGTTCTGGGGAGGAAAGCAGAGTGATCAGGGGAGGAGTCCAGCTGGCTAGATGGCACCTGCTGTCAAGAAGCAAGGTGAGCCATATCTGTGCTCAGCCAGCATTCTCCCTTTAGTGCAGTTTAAGGCTGAAGGTCCAGGGAAGGGCACTACTCACATTCTGGGTGGGCATTTTTACCTCATTTAACCTAATGTAGCAAACCTCTCACAGACATGCCCAGAGAGTTTTCTCCAAGGTGATTCCAGACCCTGGCATGATGACAGTCAATATAAACCATTCTGCCAACTAACTCGTTCCAACGGGTTTCAGGAATAATTACTGTACTTTAATATTCAGGTTGAGGAACCCGCCTGATTCCATTTTGAAGACAGGAACCATTGTTCTGTATGGTTAAAAGTGAGTTTCTATTTACTGCAAGTGCCTTGACTTGGTTTTGAGAATACCCACACCCTCCCTGAATCCTCCCTAGTCATGACCACATGATGTTTTTTGAGATATTTTCCTGCATTTCCTTATTCCCCTATTATCTCTCTTCTGTAAGCCTGCTTGGCAAGCTGGGCAGTGGTGGCACACACCTTTACTCCCAGCACTCAGAGGCAGAGGCAGACAGATCTATGTGTGAAGGCGTAAATCATAAACAATCCCACACCAGTTTGGAATCATGATTAATAGAATAGTTATTGATTTAAAGGGGAAAACTTACAGATCACCGTACCAGACAACAGCCCTCTGCGCAATCAGGAAAGGAGCCTAGTCGCCAGAAGTGGAGCCG